>MU722980.1:139476-153433 GCA_026770625.1 Nicotiana glauca
CGTAAATTTTGTTGTAGAGTAGTATAATTCAGTCATAAAATTGTCATTTTATAGTATAATTCAGTCATAAAATTATCATTTTTTAGGATAAGACTTGATTTTGATTTTCAGGACCTTCCTAGATAATAGGATGTAGTTTAAGACCCTCTTAGATAACAAGATTTAGCGAAAGTCACACCTTTAGAAGATATAACTTAGATTTATAATTGTAGTTTAATTAAGAGTTGTCAGGACCTCCCTGGATAATAGGACTTAGATTTCAAGTTCTTAATAATAGTTGGTAGAATGATTCAGTTTAACACTCACCTATGTGCCCAGCTACCAAACTGGGGCAGAAAATTTCCTTTGTTTTGTCTATTTTTTGTTGGAATCAGGTACTCGCTTGGAGAACAAGGAGAAAAAGTTCAAATTCAGCAGTTAGGAGCCTGCCTGGAGAACAAGAGAATACATTTCAAGTCAGCAGTCAGGAGCCCACCTGGAGAGCAGGGAATACATTTCAAGTCAGCAGTCAGGAGCCCGCCTAGAGAGCAGGGAATACATTCAAGTTTAGCAGTCAGGAGCTTGCCTGGAGAGCAGGGAATACATTCAAGTTTAGCAATCAGGAGCCCGCTTGGAGAGCAGGGAATACATTCAAGTTTAGCAATCAGGAGCCCGCTTGGAGAGCAGGGGAATATAATTCAAGTTCAGCAGTCAGGTGCCCACCTGGAGAAAGGGGCAACATCTTAAATACATTTCAAGCTCAGCAATCAGGAGCCCACCTGGAGAGCAAGGGAATACATTTCAAGTTTAGCAATCAGGAACCCGCCTGGAGAGCATGGGAATACATTTCAAGTTTACCAGTTAGAAGCCCGCCTGGATAGCATGGGAATACATTTCAAATTCAGCAATCAGGAGCCCGCCTGGAGAGCATGGGAATACATTTCAAGTTCAGCAATCAGAAGCCCACCTGGAGAGCAAGGGAATACATTTCAAGTTTAGCAGTTAGGAGCCCGCCTGGAGAGCATGGGAATACATTTCAAGTTCATCTATCAGGAGCCCGCCTGGAGAGCATGGGAATATAATTCAATTTCAGCAGTCAGGAGCCCGCTTGGAGAGCAGGGGAATATAATTCAATTTCAAGTTTAGCAGTTAGGAGCCCGCCTGGAGAGCATGGGAATACATTTCAAGTTCAGCTATCAGGAGCCCGCCTGGAGAGCATGGGAATATAATTCAATTTCAGCAGTCAGGAGCCCGCTTGGAGAGCAAGGGAATACAATTCAAGTTCAGCAGTCAGGTGTCCTCCTAGAGAAAGGGGCAACATCTCAAAATACAGTTCAGCAGTCAGGTGTCCACCTGGAGAAAAAGAAAGCATCTCAGAATGTAATTCAAGTTTTGGCAGTCAGACATCCACCTGAAGAAATGGAAAATATCTCAGATTACAATTCAAGTTGACAACAGAGGAATTTTGCTACGATAATACAAATCAGCATGGCAACAAAAGCTGCAAGATCAAGTTTGAAGATATAGATAGGAATCTTGTAACTCATAGTTAACAGGATTAGTTAGTCTTTTCATTTCTTTTGATTTGGATGTAATAACAGGACCGTAGACCGGAACCTCGGCGGAACGGCACCTCATCTAGCTCTTCACCTCGGCATACTTCATCATCTCACTCACTTCTGAACTACATGTGGCCTGATTCCTTTATAGCCAAGGATATGTAGGCAGCTCAGATACCAGGGCTCGGTCACATTCCCCTTTTATCTTAGTTTTGGTCTCTTTAAATAAGGCTCGGGTCAAAAAACCTATCTAGTCATTCTTTGTCTAAAAACTCTTTGCGTTTCCAGTCAAAGAGGGGCAGCTGTAGACATGTGATTTTTGACCCTCCCCAAGATTTTTTATATTTTAGCACGTAAATATTTAAGGCCTAATATAGCTATTTCAACTCATTTTGACTCTTTTACTTTATTTTATTACAAGAAAAATAAAAATTACAAAGAAAATAATAGTATATTTTAGTTTATGTATTTTTCATAAATTTAAAAAAATTCAAAAAATAGTACCTTATTTTTATCTTTATATAATTTCGAAAACACAAAAATAGTTTCATGTTTAGTTTAATTAATTAGGATTAGCTTTTGTATTGTGTAGTATTTTTATCATTTTTTAAAAGGAGTCAATTAAGGTGTTGGATCATAATTTTAAGAGTTCTAGAACCTAGTTCTTGGCCCAATTTGGATTAGTCCATTAAGCCTAGGGACCCTTCTAGACTCTTCTTTGGAACAAAAATAAATAAAAAAGACCCTAAGGACTTAACACAAAAGGACCTAGGGACTAATTGACAAATATACAAAAAATACACCTAAAACCTAGACTCTACATATAGATTAATGAAAAATCTGAAGGGGATATACAGGAGCGCAGCTTTTCACATACCCCACCCCCTACGACATCAGCTTCTTCGACCCCCCCAATCCGTTTTCTGATCCTCTTCACCATTAAAACCAGTCCAAAAATCTCCATTAACACAGCTTTAAAACTAGTTTCGTCACCCCAAGATCCAGTCCTAAACAACCTCCAAACCAAGCCTCAAAATAGGACTCAAACTCCAGCTAAAAAGGATATCTCAACGCTGCCGCAGAATCACCATAAATGCAGTCAAAAGCGGCCTAAAAATAGTCCAAAACCCTTCGCAGAACTGTCGTCCTTCACCCCAATGAGCAGTCCTCCATACATTTGCAACTGCTACAAAGCGATCCGAGTTCGAGTCGAGATGGTCGAGTAGGTAACCATGTTTCGGTCGAGGTCGCTGGCTCGAAGTTCCATTGGAATTTTTCTTTCGGTCTATTTGTTGTTTGGTTTCGTTTGTGCTCTGGAAGAACGAATACTGAGGTGTATCCATTTCATGAAGAAGTTTGTCTTCTCAATTTATTGACAGAATTTCCATATCAAAGGTTCTTTTCCTTTAATCTATCTTGATTCATTTCCTTTAATTCGTCGTTTTCCTTACATGAAGGTTTCTGTTGTCTTTAGTTTTTGGTTTATATATTTTATTATGTGATTTTGTTTTCTTTCTGCATATCAGTTTTATTAGCAATTGAAGAAGTAGAAACTATCTCTATATGTGTTGTTTGCTGGGTAAAATGAGAAAGTAACAAAGTTAGTAGAATGAGATTGGTGGTTGAAGCATTTGTGTTCAATTTTTCTCAAATTAGGATTAGGGGAGGAACAACTTAACTCTTCATATTTTGGATTGTGAAATGGATTTTCTGCAATATGAAAATTGTGATTGCTTGAATTGCTTTGACTATTAAGTGGCCACCGAGTTGAATTAGGCAAAAAGAATTTTAGCTGGTGAGGTTTTAATTTTGGATAATGGGTCTAATATATTATTTTCATTTGATTCAATCCAATTAGAACTATAATTTTGAAAACTTGTTAAGAATGTAATGAACTCATATGCTTTTTTCGCAATAATTCTTTATCCATAAATTCATGGCCTTCATCTTAATTAATTTAATCTTTTAGAAATCGAGGTGTGCCATGCCAAACAAAAATGACAATTGTGTGGCCCTAATTTAACTTAATCTTGTTTATCCTTAGAATTTGAGGCGTGCCATTTAGCAAATTTCCACGGCCCTCGCAAAGTTGCAAACACGTAATTGTTTTAGGCGTGTTATTTTAATAATTTACCTTCCTAAACTCGGGTGCGCATTTATGTGACCCAAATCTAAATCTCAACAACTTTAGATAAAATGTGTCGCGGACCGCGGGTGCATTTATATGACGTGGTTCAAGACATGTTTTAAATAACATTGAAATCTTCCTAAAAAAAGATATAATTGAATAAAAGCGGTTATAAAGTTAAAATTCATATAGGCTAAAACATGTACTAAAATCAGATAATAGGCCAATTATACCAGTTGAGCGACCGTGCTAGAACCACGGAACTCGGAAATACCTAACACCTTCTCCCGGGTTAACAGAATTCCTTACCCGAATTTCTGGTTCGCGGACTGTAATACAGAGTCAATCTTTTCCTTGATTCGGGATTTAAACCAGTAACTTGGGATACCATAAATCTCCCAAGTGGCGACTCTGAATTTAATAAATAAACAATCCTGTTTCGATTGTCACTTCAAGTTGGAAATAACTCCCTTATATGCCCCTACCGAGGGTGTAGTAAAAAAAGAGGTGTGACGTAGGGCTTGAGAGAAAAAGGTTGGAAGCTAGGGCTTTGCACACACACTTTGGTCTTGAAGATTTGAAGCTTTGGATTGAGAATTTCTTACCCATTTATGTTGCTTTCTTCATTTCCTTGCTTTGTATTGTATATCTAAGTGTGTAGTATTTTATTCAACACTTGAATCTTGTTTATGGAAATATTCATATTTAAAGTGTGGATTAAACACCTTGTTGTGCTTATGTATTGAATGATTTTTATTCTTTTATGAAGTGAGTTATTGTTATTTTAATTATTCTTGTTCTTTAATGTTTCCAAAGGGATTTGCTAACCCTAGGACTCTCTCATTAACTCCAAATTAATTTTGGAAAAGATAATTTGGGATTGGAAAAGATTAATTAACAAGAACTTGAGATTTTAACTCTCATTTTATAGATTCTACCTAGGGATAGGATTGAACTACTTGTGGCCATTCCAGGTGTGCATAATCTCCTACTTGTTTTAGAGATAATTCAATTAGGAAGTCTTGTTATTCTTCGGAAGAAGTTACTATAGAATTATTATCCGTGGCTAACTAACATAAACTCGCTCATACTTGTAAAATCATGAAATAGATTGGATCTTTACTTGAGTGTAATTCCTGATGCATTTATCATTGTAGCCATTGATCATTTTACTTGCTTTCTAGGGTAGTTTACATTTCCGTATTTAGGTATAAACAGTTTTTAAACCAAATTCTTAATGTTTGGCATTGCACGATAAGTGATAATTCGCTTACATTACTAATCGCCTACATATTGTTCTCTGTAGGATTCGATCCCGACTCATAGTTGGGTAAATTATGTTGCATGCGACCGTGTCCATTTATTTTTTATTAGTGGATTTGGACGTCATCGCCTAGAGATAGTAAAATCCTGCTTGAGCATTTTATCAACTATTTTGTTCAATACCCGTTTGGTCGTGAGAAAGCTAAATTGGGAAAAATCACTCTCTTACTGAGTGGTATTGAGTGGCCATTTGAGCGTTGATATCTATAGTACAGCCCGTCCAAAGAAACAAGTTTTAAAGTTTATAACCTGTTAGGAAAACACCTAGATGAAGGTCATAGCCCTAGGCCTTTTACATTATTTAAAAACAACAACAAACACAATTTCTTTGTTTCAATTAATTATCTTGCAATCTTAGTTTAAACTGGACCTAGAATTAACCAATTTTGTGGAAGTGTAATTTATGATAGCTCAAGCTTATTCACTTCTAAATCCCATTCATATTGCTCCCAGTGGAATTCGACCCCGACTCTATTGGGTATTATTATTGCATCAATCGTTTCATAACCTCAAATAGAGGTGTGACTTGGACGAGATCAAGCTCCCATTAGCCCAATACCGATTCAGAGCTATTGCATTGGTTATTCGAGACGTCAAGGTTAGTCTAATATTTAGAAGTCACGCCAGCTGAGAGAGTGCTTGTGGAGGTATGGGTCATATCAGGAGGTATTGTCCCGGTCTTCTGAGCAGTATACCACAATAGGGTACTCGTACCATGATTCCAGCACCGGTTGCTCAGCCAGCCAGAGACAGGGGTTAGGAAGCCCAAGGTGGAGGTTAGATAGCTTGAGGCGGAGGCCAGTAAGTGAGAGGTCGTCCAAGAGGTAAAGGTCAGGTTGATGGGGCTCAGCCTTGTTGCTATGCTTTTATAGCTAGACATGAGGCAGAGTAATCTGATATAGTTATCACAAGTACTATCTCAGTTTGTCATAGAGATTCTTCCGTATTGTTTGATTCAGGTTATGCATATTCTTATGTGTCTTTATATTTGGTTCTGCATTTGAATATGCCACGTGATTCCCTCGATGTTCCTATTTCTGTGTTTACACCGATTGGAGATTCTATAGTAGTTTATTGGGTGTATAGGTCTTGTATTGTTACTATAAATGAGTATGATACTGTAGTTGATCCTCTACAATTGGATATGGTGGAACTTTTAGGTTATTCTTGGGGTGGATTGGTTGTCCCCGTATCACACTATCTTGGATAGTCATGTTAAGATTGTGATGTTAGCCATGCCGTGGTTGCCTAGGTTAGAGTGGAGATGGACTCTTGGTCACTCTACTAGCAGGGTGGTTTCATGTTTTAAGGCTCGAGGTATTGTCAAGAAGGGTGTTTGGCATATTTGGCTTATATCCATAATTCTAGTGTTGAGGTGCCTTCTATGGATTTGGTACAGTGGTGAGTGAGTTCCTAGAGGTGTTTCTTTTTAGATTTGTTGGGTATCCCACCTAAAAGATATATCGACTTTTGCATTGACTTGGTTCTAAGCACCCAGCCTATTTCTATTCCATCATACCATATGGCTCCAGTTGAGTTGAAAGAATTGAAGGATCAGTTTCAAGATTTGTTTGACAATGGTCATTAGACCTAGTATCACGCCTTCGGGTGTGCCAGTATTGTTTGTGAAGAAAAAGGATGGATCGATGAGGATATGCATATATTATCTGTAGTTAAACAAGGCCAGTATCAAAAACAAATATATGTTACCGAGGATTGATGACTTACTTAACTAGCCTCAAGGTGCCAAGGTGTTTTCCCATATTTATTTGAGATCTAGCTATCATCAGGTGATGATTAGGGCATCGGATGTCCCTAAGACAGTTCGATATGGTCACTACGACTTCTTGGAGATGTCATTTGGATTGACTAATGCTCCAACAACCTTTATGGATTTGATGAACTAACTATTCAACCCCTATTTAGATTATTTCATTATTGTCTTTATTGATGATATATTGATTTACTCCCATAGTCGAGAGGAGCATGAGTAGCACTTATGGATTGTACTTCAGACTTCGAAGGATCATCAGTCATATGCCAAGTTTTCGAATTTTGAATTCCGGTAAGACTCGGTTGCCTTTTTGAGTCATATTGTATCCTTCAACTGTATCAAGGTGGATCCAAAGAAGATTAAGGCAGATCAGAACTAGAGACCTACTTCAGCTACAGAGTTTTGGAACTCCTTGGGTTTGGCGGGTTATTATTGTTGGTTCGTGGAGGGATTTTCTTCTATCTCATCCTCATTGACCAACTTGACCTAGAAGGGTGCTCTTTTCATATGGTTCGGCAAGTGTGAGGTGAGCTTTCAGAAGTTCAAGACTACGTTGACTACAGCCCCAGCGTTAGTGTTGCTTACTGGTTCTAAATCTTACAATGTGTGTTGTGATGCATCGCATATTGTACTTAGCGTGGTATTAATGTAGGATGGTAGGATGATTGCCTACATGTCTCATCAGTTGAAGGTTCATGAGAAGAAATACCCTATGCATGATTTATAGTTGACAACCATTCTTCACACACTCAAGATTTTGAGGCACTATCTATACAGTGTTCCATGTGAGGTGTAGACTGACCATCGGAGTCTCCAGCACCTTTTCAGGCAGAAGGAACTTAATTTTTGGTAGCGGAGATGATTAGAGTTACTAAAAGACTATGATATCACCATAATATATCATCTGGGGAAGGCGAATGTAGTGAACGATGCATTGAGAATGGAGTAGAAAGCATGGGTAGTTTGGAATTTTTATCAGCAGTAGGGAGGCCATTACACATGGATGATCAGTCTTCAGCCATTCGGTTCGTAAGATTGGATGTTTTGTAGCCTAGTCGAGTTGTGGCACAGTTATTATTGTGGCACAGTTATCGTTGTTAGAACGTATCAAGGATCACTAGTTTGATTATCCTTACTTGTTGATGTTGAAAGACACAATGATGCGGGATGGTGTTAAGGAGGCTGTGATTAGAAATGATGGTGTTATGTGACTTTAGGGTCAGATTTATGACCCAAATGTTGATGGGTTGAGAGAGGTGATCCTTGAGGAGGCTGATAATTCACGCTATTACATTCACTTAGGTGTCACAAAGATGTACCGTGACTTGAAACAATGTTATTGGTGGTGGAAGATGAAGAAAGATATCATTGGTTATGTCTATTGTTGTTTGAAATATAAGCAGGTGAGGTATGAGCATCAGAAAATGGGTGGGTTGACTTAGAGATTTGAGATACCTGAGTGAAAGTGGGAGCGCATCACTATAGATTTGCTGGTAGGATAACCACGGACCTTGAGGAAATATGACGTAGTTTGGGTAATTGTGGACCGGTTGAATAAGTCTGCACACTTTATTTCGATGTTAACGTCCTATTCTTCAGAGCGGTTGGCTCAAATTTACATTCGGGAGATTATTTGCCTGCATGGCGTGCCCATTTCCATCATTTCTGGCTAAGGCACGCAATTCACTTTATATTTTTGTAGAGTCGTGCAGCGTGAGTTGGGAAAGTGGGTCGAGCTGAGTACCACGTTTCATCCTCAAACAGATGGGCAGTTCGAGCGCAACGTTTAGATTTTGGAGGAGTTTATTTCGGCATGACCTACTCTTACTACTAACCTCATGAGTTATACGATTGTCCCTGATTTGAGCTCGTCATCTTTGACTAATGACCCTACATTTGCAAGGTCATCGACCTTACTATTTTGATCTCGAGGTACGTGCTACAAAGTCCACTCTTCAAACTAATGTAATGTTCCCTGTAGTTTATCTAGGTACCTTTGCATTCGTTCTTCTCAAACTTTGAATGTTCCATTAACTTGGTTCACCACAAGGAGGGAGTCACACTTAGCTTTGATTACCTCCGCCCTCAGCTTTTGGCAGTTCGAGACCGGCATCATGGCCTTATATTCAGCTTTGTTGTTAGTCAATTTTACATTTCTAATGTATTGTCCAACTATATTGCTTGTGGGTGGCTTCAGTACAGTGCCAAGTCCGGACCCCTTTGTGTTTAAGGCACCGTCCGTAAAGATGGTCCAAATTCCCGAAGATGTCCCCGAGTTTACCAACAAATATCTTGCAACTTCGGGTATTAGGGCCATCATAAAGTCGGCCAAAATATCTGCCAGAATTTGAGACATTATGGATGTTCGTGATTGATATTCGATATCGTACCCGCTTATTTTTGTGGCCAATTTGGCCAATCCCCCGAGAGTTCGGGTTTATGCATTATATTTCGTAATTGGTAAGTTGTCACAACACATTAGGATCGCACTGAAAATACGGTTTCAATTTCCCAGAGGCACTTAGCAAAGCGAGAGCCAATTTTTCTAGGTGAGGATATCTAATTTCGGCCTCACCAAGGTCTTGCTAACACAATAAATTGGGAATGGCGTACCTTGTTCTTCCCAAAATAGGACTCCACATACCGCTATTTTCGATACTCCCAAATACAAGTATAGTCATTCGTATGCCCTCGGTGTGTAAAGTTGTGGCGAGCTCGATAGATATCGTTTAAGTTCATATAAGTTCCGGTGGCATTTCGGGATCCATGTGAAGTTGTTTTTCTTCTTCAGTAATGAGAACAGCCGATGGCTCTTATTGAAGGACCTCGAGATGAAACGCCACAAGGCAGCAATGCACTCGGTTATCCTTTGTACGGCCTTCACATTATCCACTATCCTGATATCCTTGATAGATTTGATCTTTCTGGGGTTGATCTCGATTCCTCGGTTGGACACCAAGAACTCGAGAAATATACCTGATCCGACTCTGAACATGCACTTTTCTGGGTTAGCTTTATGTTGTACTTCCTCAATATACTGAAGGTTTCCTGCAAATGCTTTAAAGGGTCATCTGCTCTCAGGGAATTAACTAGCATATCGTTAATGTAAACTTCCATGGATTTTCCTATTTGTTCTTCCAACATTCGATTTACTGGGCGCTGGTAAGTTGCACAGACATTTTTTAATCAAAATGGCATTACGATATAGCAGTATGTGCCATACTTAGTGATGAAAGAAGTTTTTTTCTTAATCATTCGGGTTCATCCGTATCTGGTTGTACCCGGAGTAGACATCAAGAAAACTGAGGATCTCGTGGTCGACCGTGGCATTGATCATGCGATCGATGTTAGGCAAAGGGAAAGAGTCTTTGGGGCATGCCTTATTAAATCTTTATAATTCACACACATTCTCAGTTTGTTCCATTTTTAAGGATCATTACTACACTTGCTATCCATTCCGGGTATTTGACCTCCCGGATGGGCCCTATTTTAAGGAGTTTAGTTACCTTGTCCTTAAGCATGCTTGACTTCAGACTGGGGTCCCTTTTCTGTTTGATTGGTTGGAATTTTGGGTCCAGGCTCAGCTTGTGAGTAGTGATCTCCTGCGGGATCCCTTTCATGTCAAGATGGGACCAAGCAAAGAAATCCATATTAGCTATAAGAAATTGAATGAGTTCTTTCTTGAGTTCGAGAGTTAACCCCGTGCCCAAGTATACCTTCCGACCAGGCTGGTGTTCGATCAGTATGAGGTGCTCCAGCTCTTCAACCATTTATTTGGTAGCGTCGGAATCATCGAGGGATATAAAGGATCGAGGAACCCCGTAATTATTGTCTTCATCAGTCCCCTGCTTGTACGGTTGGGTCGAGGCCAGCATCGGTGATTGCTTTTTGGCTTCCTGTTTTGCTTTCGAACCTGGCTTCTTTCTCGATGAGAGTGTTGATATCGAAATTACTACATCAATAGAAAACATCTCCTTTGTGGCAGGTTGCTCCCCGTAGACTGTCTTTATCCCTATAGTGTTGGAAATTTTAATGCCTGGTGAAGGGTCGAAGGCACGACCCTCATTTTATGGATCCATGGTCTCCTGAACAGGGTGTTGTATCGCATGTTCGCCTCGATTAAATAGAACATGGTTTCATGGGTGGTACTAGCAATGTTTACCAGCAACGTTATTTCTCCCTTAGTAGTTTCGCAAGCCAAGTTTAATCTGTTCGGCACTCTAGCCGCACGTACGATCTGGTCCTGTAGGCCGAGTTGTTCTACGACCCTCGACCGAATGATGCTGGTCGAGCTGCCTGGATCAATTAGCACACGTTTTACTCTAGTTTTATTCATAAGTATAGAAATTACTAGTGCATCATTATGAGGTTGCCTGATTCCTTCTGTGTCCTCGTTGTTGAAAGATAGAGTCCCTTCTTGTAAGTAATCCCGAGTCCATTTTCTCTTGTGATTGACACTTTAGTGCGTTTCATCATCGGACCTTAAAGAAAATCAACCCCTCCAATGATTATATGGATGACGTGTTGGGGTTCGTCTGTTCATTTTGTTTGTTGGAGTCCCTATTTCTGAAGTGATTCTTAGCTCGGTCACTTAGATATTCTGGAAGATGACCGTTGTTGAACAACCGGGCTACTTCTTCCCTCAATTGTCGACAATCCCCCGTCATATGTCCGTGTGTGCCATGGTATTTGCATATTTGGTTGGGATCCCTTTGTTTTTGATCAGTTTGCAAAGGTCGAGGCAGTTTTTTTTTATGTGCCTGATAGCCGGTACGATGGCAACCATATCAACATTAAAGTTATACTCTGACAATCATTGTGCCTCTTTGGGTCCCACAGATCTATTGAAGCCGTTCTTGCTCACGAGTCCTCGTTAGCTTGAACCTCGATGATTTCTTTATTCATTTCGTAAAGAGATTCGCTCAGATCCGATGCTCCTATGGTATCCATTATATGGTTGATATTGATCTTTATTCGACCTTGGTTCTCTATCAATATCCCTCCTAATTGTATCAACGGGTCTGATAGGATAAACGGACCCAGATGGAGCCCCCAGCTGATCATCCTCGACCCTGATCTTCGACTTATACCGATTGTGCATATTGGCCGAAGTGACAGCTAGGTTCGATCACATTCTGCTTCAACTGTTATGAAGCCACTGAACTTCGAACGTTGAGACTTTTAGTGAAAGCTTGACAGCCCAATCATCGGTGACCGGTGGCAAGTCCATCCATTACAATGGGAATCGAAACACGAATTCTCTAAGAATCTCGTTGTCATTTTGCCTTACCTTGAAAAGGTTCGTCTTGCTGGTTTCGACATTGATGGCCCCGACGTGTGCCTTTATGAAAGAATCTGCAAGCATAGCAAACGAGTCAATATAATTAGGGGGTAAATTATGGTACCATATCATAGCACCCTTCGACAGGGTCTCCCCGAATTTCTTCAGCAAGATGGATTCGATCTCGTCATCTTCTAAGTCATTTCCTTAGCACACGTGTAGGAGGTGACGTGTTCGTTTGGATTAGTTGTCCCATTATACTTAGGAATCTCAGGCATGCAAAACTTATTGGGGATCGGCTTTGGAGCCGCACTCAGAGGGAAAAGTTTTTGTACAAACTTTTGGAATCCAGTCCTTTCAATGTTGGTGGTGCACCCGGGATTCGGTCAACCCTAGGGTTATAGGTTTCCACCTTCTTGTCGTTTTCCTCGATCTTCTTTTCCCCTATCTCGATTTGCTTTGCCAGTTCTTCAAGCATCTTCATGATAGTAGGATTGGTCTCCGATTCCTTCTCGTTCGATTTCCTCGAAAACGATTCGACCCTGTGTGTGATTTCTTGGGATGGCTCCAGTTCGACCCTTCTCGGTGTGTGGTTCTGGTTTTGGAGCTGGGCTATTGCTGCATGTTAAGCCTACAACATTGGAAGATCACCTGCAGGCTGATCCCACCATCTTCACCACCACGTGCGCTCTGAGTAGCTGATCGGGCATCCCCGCGGACGCTAGTTCGGGATCGACAACCAAATTTCTACTGATGGCTACATTTGAACTGACGTCAATCGGATCTACTGCCGGGACTCCATCGAGGCCAACCCGGGGTACATCGTTCCCTGGTGTTATGTTATTATTTCGCTATGGTGGCCAAAATCGTTGTCGATGTGTTGGGGTGCTGACTGAGAGTTCGACATTTTTTTAGTCTTGTAATCAAAGATACTTCAAAGAACAAGTGTAAAATAGTGTGTGTCACAAAAGTTTGTACCAAGTAATCACTATTATCCTTAGCCCCACGGTTGGCGCCAAACTGTTTACCCTAAAATCATATAACCATTAAATTTATACGCGATTTTAAAGACACGCGATATAACTTGGAACAAATTAAGAAGAATAAATTAAAATTGATATTGACTATGAAAGAATAAATGCAAACCACACAAATTGAACAGCCTTGGCCCTCGAATTTGTCACCATTGAACCAAATATGTTTCAACTAGCTTATGAACAGAATAACAAGATAATGAAAGCTAGAAAATGACAGTATATTACTTTATATTAGGTGAATATGATATGGTTTACAAATGATCAGACCACCACTTATATAGTAGGGGAGTTCTACTCTAGATATAATTCTATATGAGGTAAGAAATTCCATGATTGGCTAATTAATCGGCCTCTTCTTGATATGTGTCGGGATTCGCGCCGTGATCCTCGCTCGATTGCAGATATTTCGATTTCCGTTATTTGGCTCGGTAAGCTTCCGTAGATTTCTATCTTGTTCGGTCTCGATCTTGGTCGATCTGGATCTTTGATCGGTCTCAGGGCCACGAGCTCGGCAACCTAACTTTGCATCATGGTTTGATATAACTCGAGGGTGAACCTCGGCCCATCATATTCTGGTCTCGATTAGTCATACAAAAGGGCAAACCCAATTTTGACCGTATACAATTAGGTTACTTAAAGCATATTACAAATAACTGTCCGTAACCAGTGAAACCAGCTACGATTCCTCAGTTTAATTGGAATACTGTGAACAGCAGTACATTATAGGTGGCAGAAATTATTGGCATTTAGGAATTAAACACATTATTAGACCTAAATAATAGAAAGGTCACATATGCAGAATTTTTAGCCAGCCTAGCTGATACACGAATAATTGTGACAGAGCAGGGATTAGGTTCTTTCCTTTTAGTTTTTTTT
>MU722980.1:154291-194182 GCA_026770625.1 Nicotiana glauca
GTGTGGGGGAGGAGGGGGAGGGGGAGGGGGAGGGGGAGCACTATTATATGTGTACCAGAACAAAAAGCCAAAAATAGTCAAATCTTTCATTTGGTTCTCTCTCAGTTAAAGGACAACTAAGCACGTCTATTACAGAAAATCCAGTAGGAGTGGCATATTCTGTTAACTAAAATTCGTTAAAAGCTGAGTTAACATGCAGCCTAAGCAGCTACTTTATCCTGCAGATCTTGTTCATTTGCTGTTTGTAAGTAGGAAGATTAAAATTTTAACGATCAAGATGGAATGGATCCAAGCTTGCATTCAAAATCACTTGCTTGTGATGGAAGTCATTCCCTGAAAAGACGAAGTCTATATGTAATTCAGCTCAAACAAAATGAGACTTATAAATTATTATCGTTCAGTTCATGTGACGGACCGAACAAATCAAATCAACATATGTAGAGATATCGGGTAACTTTGCTCACCAAGAAGTGGTATATCGCAAAAAATCACTAGACTATTTTTTCTCAACTGGAATTCAGACCTTGGTCTCCCACGGTTGACCCACTTCAACTACCAATAAATCCATAACTATTCTTACACATTCCCATATAAAGAAATAGTTATATTGCTATACTTTGAAAACAAACTTATTAGATAAAATCCTATACAGTGATAATGATGCTGAAGAGATGCAAATGAATACAAGCCATGCTTCGCATTAAGCAATAACCATAGAGATCACAATTACCTGACTTCGTGGTCCCCAGAAATCAAAGCTAGTGTTATCAAGGAATTCTATGTATAAAGTATAAACAAAAGCAATAAAAGAACACTATAAGGTCAGAGAAAATGCAACACAAGAATATATATGAATAAATTAGTCCCTATCCAAAAATTTCCCAACATGAGGAAAAGCCAAAAAAATGTGAAATATTATCCGGGAGCATAATCAGAAATGGTGTACACTATGGAATATAGAGTTATGCACAACTTTAAACTAATAGCAGCTCCCTCCCCATTTGTCGAACAGACATGCCGGATCCTGAAAAAATCTTCTCTAACAAGTATATACAAAACAACCCTGCACTCCCCAAATCTGAGCACTCATCCAAACATTCAAAATAGTTTGTAGGAGACATAATTGTTGGACATCTTGCAGAATCCTCAATATGGGCTTCACAAGGAGCAATGCGAAACTGCACCCTTGACATTTACAAAAAAGGAAAAAATAACTTAACCCTCCCAGATCAGCCACTTTCTCTCATGCAATTACCGGGCAATAGAAACTTATATCGATCTGCATTTTCCAAAAGAAAAGCTGGAAGGTGAACGGCTGAGTAGGAGTGCGGAATAGGTCCCATTTTGCCTATGATCTCCCTGAAAGTGTACTCCTCCGGTAGCATATCAAATAAATCAGCCCCTTCGCAAATTACCTTTTGCACTCTCTTTGGATTCAGAAAATGAGAAAATCTGACCCTGTCAAAATGGCTGTAGGCTTTCATCTTGAATATAAACTCACTTATGAGGCGGAAACAAAAGCTACAATGCCACCCTGCATCCGCCAAGATGATATCTGACTGTCGAAAATGAGCATACCTCGTCTTACCAGATTGGTATCTGTGTACAGAAGCTCTCCAGCTATTGTTATCGACAAGGAATTCAAAAGAGTAGAGATAGTTCTTCAACCGAAGATGAAGAACTGCAGGTATGTCATCGCACCACCTCAAGAGATTGATGGTATGTCTACTAGGTATCTCATCAACATCCGACATTATCAGCAAATCATCATCCTGAATACCAGCTTGTTTGAGGAGATAATCCAAAGCAAGTCTCTGATAAGCTTCCTCAACAAAAGGATTCTCTCCTTTCCTAAATCTCCCGGGGATTTGTCCATATGTCAGTCTTGATTCAACGAAGTCAAACTGATCTCTGTGATTAGCAAAGTACGAAGGCTTTGGCAATCCGGTGAATGTTGAATTTGATTCGAGCAAAACAAACTCTGTTATATAAGGGTACAACTCCTTCCACCGTATAGTAAGCATCTCCACCTCATTACTGAACAACACTGCATCAAAGACACGCCTAGGGTACTCACGAATTCCCCACCCATGAAGTTTACAGAGGTTCTCCATTGACACATTCTCATGATAATAGTGAGGCATTTCATGGAAAGGCTTTGGCGGCTTTTCCCACAAAGGCCGTAGGAAGTAAGTGATTTTCTGTCCATGCACATATATACCAAAGATACTAGTTGGAATCAACACAAAAAGAAAGATATATGTTTTCAGGTCCAAGCCACGAAGGATGCATTTTAATCTCGACATGCTCAAGGCTCGACCAGCGTCCTGCAATAAAAAAAAACATGGTTTGAGGAAACTAAGAACCGAGGATATTACTCATCAATGGTACAAAAAAGCATACACATCCTGTATCCCAGAGCTCTAATTCATAGGCAAAAAAGCTATTGAATAGCAAAATAAACTACGGTATTTTATGTTTGCAGAGCACACATTAAGTAGAAGCAAGATAAGTCCCGAGCAGAGAAAGAAACCTCATCATATCCTGTCACAAATTAAGACAGGAACAAAAAAGGGGAAAGAGATAGGGGATTATTCAGTACCTAACCAGATTGTATTGTACTCATTATTCCTGGGCTACACCTAGCTTAGCCTATCCAATATCCGAGGCGTCCGTGGGTAAGCAAACGCTGCTTATCGATTAATAGAGCCAGCTCCACGTCCGAGCCTTCGGCTTCTTAGGCACATGAGGAAGCGGACAAAATCTTTTCAATCGAAATCCCAATCAAAGACAAGTTCTACCAAGGCCACCCCCAAGATGAGTAATTCCAGATATATGCTTAAAACAAAAATTATGCTTCAAGCAAAACTAGAAAGATACTTGGTGCTAGGGTAAGAAAAAAACAAACAAACTTGGTGAAGGGGCACTTTCATTTAACATAAAAAGAATTCTCACAATCTCCTTCCCCTTGATCAAAATGATTAAAAAACAGCCAAAGAAAAAGGAAGTAGGGCAGGAAAGCATACAGGAATATAGAACCTTGAATCAAATCAAATCTAGCTTCGAACATTCTTTTGTATCTAGAAAATTAAAAACAGAAAAAGGAAAAATAAAAAGCAAGGAAACCAAGAATGCAACCCCAGAAACAAATCTAAAAACATTAATCAATTACATTAAGGAGAATATAAAATAGTTGAAGAGGAAAAAGAAAAGGAGAAAACTTTACCTCATAACAAATATCATCCTTCTTCTTAGAACAATACCCAGATTCCCCTTCAGCCAAGATATAAACTCTCTCCCAAAATCTAGTGATACCCCACATCTTTCTCCTTTTCTCTAACAGTATTTCTATCTAATCCCCTTCAATTTACAGATCAAATTCCAAATCAACCCACAATTCCACTTGTAATGCAACCCGCAAATCAATCAACCAACTACTTGATACCACCTACTTCGGACTCAGAAAAAAGTGGAAAGATTTATAAATAGAGCCACCAAAAAAAAAAACTAGATTTTTTTCAAGCCCTTGAAAATACTTGTGACTGAAAGAATGGATTGAAGAATAATAAGTTTTTAAAAAAAAAGTATAATAATAAAAGTAAAAATAGGGAGGAATTTGCGGAAGATTGAAATTAGGAGACAAAAATATAGGCCTGAAAGGGTGAAGTGTTTTTATGGGGTGGGCAGTTGTAAAGAATATTTGAAGGAAGCCGTTTCTCTTGTCTTCTACCCCACTTCTACCGGCTAATACAATAAATCATTTGTTTCTCTTCTTTTTATTTTCAGTTAGGGTACGATAATACCCTTTACATTACATCATTAAATATAGTATGAAGCAAAATATTTGTATAAAATGTGCCGACCAGTTAGAATTATCTCAGAAAACCTCAATTATTGATTATTAAATATAAATAAGTTTAAATAAAGATAATTAAATTCATATAGTCAACGTCAACTAACAAAACAAAACACTTATGAGTCGATATTCAAATTGAGATAGAGAGTAATCCATCTTACATTTTTTTTAAAGCAATATACGTAGAAATATAGCCTTACGTTATTTAAAATCAAATGTATGGGCAGTTTGGTCATTTAATATTGCACATGCACCTCACCTTAAGAGCCAAGTCTTGTTACGCGTTCGAATTGACGGGCTCGATGCAACTTCGTTTGCTTGTCGCGTGGCATAACGATGAGATTAATTACTATTGGGGTTAACAAGTACGTTTGATTGAAAAGTTTATGTAATATTAAATTACATATTTATATCATGCCATAAAGTTTGAAATTTTGTGGACAGGTGGCGAATGAATTTTCCCGTTAGCAACTTAGCATCATAATGTCATTGTCCTGGCCACTGGCCAGAGAATCATGTTAGGTTATTATACTCACCAATTTTCTTACCTTTTCCCTGTTTGAATATGGCTTTTTATTCCTCTCACTATTTACTTTTAAGGTTCGATTATTTGCTTTTTGAATGATGAAGTTGGTTAACATTTCAAATAGAAATTTTGTTTCAACTTCGAATCTCAGCAAAAATTGAATTTGCATAAAATGTGTGCTATATAATCTCATCCAGATGTTGTTGGAAAAACATGCGCTAAACAACACGATAAGGTAACAACAGAACCATAGTCAAGTTAAAAGACACAATTACAAGCTCTAATGATACCAAATAAATAACTATTGGCAAGGCAAAATTAATCAACAGAAGAGACAAGAGGATTTAAAGTAGAAAAACCAAGAGTAAAAAATCACGGGACCAAAGCTTCACTATATCAATGGGAGAGTTACAAAATTTTTCCAAATGGATACATATTAATGCTAACTATGGACCAACAATAGCAACTAGAATAACAACGAAACAAGAGGATAATTAGAAGAAAATATTAAAATTGCAGCTGCAATTCACGACCCAAATTCGGGAGGTACAGGACTCCAAATCATGCTCTATCAATTTCTAGTCGAAGATCAAGATGTTGGAAACTGTAGGTTCAAATTTCAGCTTGATTGGAAAGAAACAAAGTGGAGATCAAAGTTTGAAGGTGACTACTCAAGCTAAATTTTTAGCAGAAAAATCGGCAGTCTCTCTATGTAGTACTAGCTTTAGGAAAGCGCTCTGTTATGACCCCAAACTCCATCCATAAGATGTTGTGATGGAACAATGACTAGGTAAGTCGATTACTATATAATTAAGCCAGTTTTAACAATGATGATTTCAAATATAGTTTACCATAAATACCGGATCAAAAGCAGAATAAGTTACACCGCAATAATCATAACCTTCCAAGATTTGGTAATACAGAATCACGAACTCTAGCTAAGTACATGGAATGATCTCAAAGATCAAAGTACAATACTATATCAATAACAAGCTAACAATACAATGTAAGGAAAGGACTCCATGGGACTGCGACGACCAAGTAGCTCTACCTTGAAACCTCGCGATCAACAAGCTAACTCTATCCGAGTCCGATATCTCCAATACCTGGCTTTGCAGAAAATATGTAGAAGTATAATATGAGTACACTACGATCGGTACCCAGTAAATATCAAGACTAACCTCGATTTAGTAGTGACGAGGTACAGGTCAAAGATACTCACTAGACAAAATAACCTATGCAGCATAGAAGTATAAAGCTACTAATGGAAAGCAGGTATCTGTAAATGGCAATAGGAATCAATACATAACATAAACAGTAAGGCAATAGGAACACTATGAAAGTACCATTGAAACCAAATAAGGAACACAATGACAACCAATAAATCAAGTTGTTCTAACACAAGTTTCACAACAAAATCACCCTACGATACTGCGTCTCATAGTTGCAAGTCATGGGTCTCAACCACCATCATATAGTCACGACACCTTGTGCCCACATCTAGAATCACAACCGCACGAACAACTCGCGTTACAGTATCT
This sequence comes from Nicotiana glauca, assembly GCA_026770625.1. Classification (NCBI taxonomy): domain Eukaryota; kingdom Viridiplantae; phylum Streptophyta; class Magnoliopsida; order Solanales; family Solanaceae; genus Nicotiana; species Nicotiana glauca. The sequence continues at coordinate 160,215 of MU722980.1, forward strand.
CAATCCGCCCGGCATGATCACAGGCTCACATTCACAATCCGCCTAGCGTGGTCACATGCTCAGAATCACAATCCGCTCGGTATGGTCACAAGCTCACAATCATTATATGCCCGGCGTGGTCATAGGCTCACAATCACAATTTACTTGGCATGGTCACATGCTCGTCTACATGAAAACAATTAATACGAGAACACATGGGCCGGGTATGATCAATAAATGGCAAGTTTTATACTCCTGAGTTAGTATAAGTGGCATGCTACGGTGTATGCTTGTACGAGTGCACTAACGTGGCCAAAGTCAATAAGTAATTTCAAAGACATCCAGAACTCACCGAAAAAACACGAGTCACGTAAGGTGTATGACATAAACAAGGAAAAGAACACTCTCGAACGAAAATCACCAACACAAAGTGCCCAAGCCATCACACATCATCCCTGACATTGCCACATTTATCTATCTAATAGCCACCCGTATCACTCTGCCCTAATAATATCATTAGCCACCCTTATCTCTCTGACAGCCACCCGTATCACTATGTATAATAGTTAACCTTATCACACCGCTCGGACAACAACACAATAGCCACCATTATCTTTCCGTACATTCAACAATAGTGAGATGCAACTCTTATTTCCCGCATAACAACAATGGTGAAATACCAACTTTATACTCCGCATAGCAACGACCAAACCACACAATAATTCATAAATGCTAACATCACAATAACATGACGTATCAACTCGTTACACAAGTTCTCATAGACCACAACCTTTCCAAAGATCTAACAATATCAATATTTCTACAACAAAAAGCTCACAGCTCAAACACAATGTGTATAAAATCTCAATAACAACAAAACGAACGAGAAAGTAACTCACAAGGAATAACACTCCCTTTAAACACAACTTCAATTTAAAATAGATTAATGACTTTTGATAACCTCATTCTAATTAATCATTTAAGGATAAATCCGAATAGTGAAAGTATTTCCGTGAAATGGTTAACTTCGAATTCTAGTGTATGAATTAAGCTAACAATGAAAAAGATGTCACAAACTATTACTACGTCTAAATGCATGAAGATAACCAAGCAATAAAGGGATATCATGTAAAAATAATTTCAACTAAGAGTAATTCAACACTAAAGGAAATCACATAATAGTAAAAATGGTAACAACTTCAAATAAAGCATATAAGAGCAAACTCGACAAGTAAAGAATGTGACATGTAATGTCAACTTCAAATAAATAATGTAATAGTAAATATGACAAATAAAAGAAATACCAGGTGCTAACAATTCCAAACAAATACATAAAAGAAGCCCAAGTGTCTAAACCAGTCAATTTGAACATGTAAGCCCGAGTACTTACTCGTCACCTCGCGTACACGGCTTTTAATTAACACAAATAACACTAACGACTCAAATCTTAAGAGGTAGTTCCCCCACACAAAGTTAGCAAAAGATACTTACCTCAAAAAATTAAACTGATAATCTAAAATGACCTTTACATGTGAAACAATCTTCGGACGGCTCAAATATAGCCAAAATAACTTAATATCATAAATAAAAACTATAAAAAATAATTTCGGATAATAAATATAACGACCCGGCCGGTCGTTTTGAGCTCTAGCGCGCCATTCAGCAGTCTGAGGCCATGAGCAGCTTCACTTCAGATTTTATGACTTGTGCGCATAGTCGGAATTTTATTTTGAGAAGTTCAGAGTTGATTTGGAAAGAGAATTCTCATTTCGGAAGCTTTAAGTTGAAAGAATCAACTAAGATTGGATTTTAGAGTAAACGACCTCGGAATCCGATTCTGAATATTCTAGTAGGTACGTATGATAATTTTGGATATGGGCGTATGGCCGGATTGGCTTTTGGATGACCCGGGAACATTTTGGCACCTATTGTGGAAGCTAGCATTTTGGAAGAAATTTCATAAGTTGTGCTTGAAGTGAATTTTAGCGTTATCGATGTCCCTTTGGGATTCCGAGTCTGGGAGTAGCTCCATATGGTGATTCTGGAGTTGGGAGCGCGATCGGAAGTGAATTCGAAGGCCCGTAGGTCATTTTAGAGTCATTTGGTTAAAGATAGAAATTTGAAGGTTTTTGAGAAGTTTGACCGGAAGTGGACTTTTTGATATCGGGGTCGGAATCCGATTTCGGAAGTTGGAGTAGATCCGTGATATCGAATATGACTTGTGTGCAAATTTAAGGTCAATCGGATGTGATTTGACGGGTTTCAGCATTGAACGTAGAAGTTTAAAATTTCAAAGTTCATAAAGCTTGAATTGGAGTGTGATTCATGATTTCGATGTCGTTTGATGTGATTTGAGACCTTGAGCTGGTCCGTGTTATGTTATGGGACTGATTTGTGTGATTGGACGGGGCCTCGGGTGTGTTTCGGGGTGGTTTCGGATCATTTTGGGCTGTTTTGAAATAGTTGGTGCTGGTATCTGGTGTTGATCTTTGCGTTTGCGAGGATCTTCTCGCGTTCGCGAAGAAGGATTTGGCTTTAGGGACTCTGTTTTTTGCGTTCGCGAACCGGTTCTCGCGTTCGCGAAGAAGGAAATCTCTGTTGCACATATCTGACTTCGGAGGATCATATCTTGCAATCTTAAGGAATTTGGACATGATCAAAAATAAAAGTTGTAGCCCTTTGTGTCTGATTTTCAGAAATGTAAACCATTTATCATTTGTATTTGTGTACAAAAAGGTATGGCTAGTACAAGATAGGCTATCCGGGAAGCTGAAGAAGAAATTGTGTTCCACAATGCTGACTTTGGATGCTTATATCTCAAAATCTATAAGAAATTGGGAGATGAACAAAACATGACAGTTGTAGATCTTGGTGTCTAATTTTCAAAACATTAAACCATTTATCATTTGGAGTTTGTACGAAAAGTTATGGCTATTATACTAGAGACTGTCTGAGGAGAGTTTCGAAAATGGTTTTTGAAAATTTTCTTCTTCGCGAACGCTATGGGGGTCTTGCGAATGCGAAGAAGAGTCGTATGGGCAATGTATAAATGTAAAGAAATGGGTGTGGCTCATTTCATCTCATTTCCTCCATGGGAGCCGACCTAGGAGCGATTTTGGAGCCCCATTTTCATCATCCAAGTCAATGTAAATGATTCCCACCTATTGCAAGTTAATTACTTGGATTATATCTAGATTTTAATATGGAAAATTATGTAAATTAGTAGAAATTTTGGGATTTTAAAGAAAACCTACGAAATTTGTATTCTTGAATTTTGACCACGATTTTGGATATGAAATTAAGAGAAAATCATATATTTGAGTTCGTAAGTTCATGGGTAAACTTTATCTTCAAAAAATTTAGGAATCCGAGCACGTGGGCCCGAGGGAAATTTTGTCAACTTTTTGATTGGGGTTAGGAATCACTATGAATTACATCATTAGGAGTAATTGAGTATATATTAAAGGATTGGTATTATTATTGGCTAGCGTTGGAGCTTTGTGCATCGATTGGAGTCATCGGAAGAGAGTGAAATACCAGTTATGGATCTTCGGAGCGAGGTGACTCTCCTTTATAACCTTGTAAGAGGGAATTTTCCCCATAGGTGAGTTAATTGGTTATGTTCTCCTAGTTGTGAGGGGCTACGTACACACGAGATGATGAGAGTCCGTGCGTAGCATTATTATACTATTGTCCGGGTAGTTTAGGACCCAAAGCATGCCATACTTGGATTATTTGTGGACTTATTGAAGGCTTGAATTGCTTAAATCACATTGAATAAGTAAATAAATTTCTAAACAGATAAAATATTATTTTTCTTAAATGGCTAAAACAGGAATTGCTACTTTGGATAATTGCTCCGTGTGGACTTCTTGATTGACTGTCTGTGTGTGTGTGTTTATTTTTGGAATAGGCCAAACGCGTTGGCAAATTAGATAGATGCATCTATGGTTCGCGTCATTCGAACCTCGGCAGTGCACAATTTATTTTCTGTTGGAGCGGGTCGTACGTCCTTGGTATGATTTGCGCATGCTTGTATTACTTTCCTTGAGATTATTTGGGATTGATATTCGCTCTCCCCAACTTGAGATAATTGGAAACTATTGGATTATGAATCTTAAGACTTTTAATATAAAAAGGAACTTTCACCTCTTCATGATTTACTTGAAATTACCATTATTCTTAATAAATCCTTACTTATTTGCATTAATAATATATCATTATTTGACCACTAGTAAGTGTTAAAGTTGACCATCTCGTCTCTACTTCTTCGAGATTAGACGGGATACTCATTGGGTACACGTTGTTTTCTACTCATACTACACTTCTGTGCATTTTTGTTGCACATGCATATGCATCTTTAGTGGCCTACTAGGCATAGCAGCATGGTTGATACAGAGACTTAGGTGAGCTGCACTTCTCGAGGCGACCCGCAGCCAGCAGAGTCTCGTTCAGTTTTCTGTATTTATTTTCTGTCCAAAATTGTATTCCGGATAGTATTATATTATTTCCTAGAAATTGCTCATGCACTTGTGACACCGGGTTCTGAGATGATTGTAGGATTGGTCAATATTGAATTGGTAGAAGGAATTTTTCTTATTTAAATGAATTTCATTGCTTGTTGTTTAAATGTATAAAAGAAACGATTTCCATAAGTTTTAAAACAAGAAGTTTCTAGTTATTGGTTGTTGGCTTGCCTGACAATAGAGTCCGATGTCATCACGACCCTTAGTGGATTTTGGATTGTGACAAAATGGTATTAGAGCACTAGGTTCCCTTAGGTCTCACGAGTCATAATCAAGTCTAGTAGAGTCTCACGGATCGGTACAGAGACGTCTGTACTTATCCTCGGGAGGCTACAGGGCAGTTAGGAGTACTTCCCTTCTTGATTCCTCATCGTGCAATTTGATTCCTGGAGGCTTATGCCCTTGTTTCCTTCCTACTCAATCTTATTCGACCTGAACCGCTTGTTATAAATCGAGAATTTAAGAATTTTAGTGGTACTACGAATGTGGTGCGGGGTGTTTCTCGCTGCGGGGTTGTGTGAGCTATTATCGTCGCCTTGTGGAAGGATATTCTATTGTTTCAGCTTAGTAGCTGTACTTTTGAGAACCTTGAGGCTAGGCACAGGTTACCATGATGCTTATGAACGATTATTCCATGGTATTGATATGATGGTAGGATGTTTCCCTACGTGTCGAGGCAGTGAATGGCTTGAAGGGAGGTTTACTTAGTGCATGATCTAGAGATTCGATATTTTACTCCCGGAAGGGGACAGGCAATCGCGATGAGAATGTTCAAGTTTGGGTTGATGGGGTAACAAGACTTGGTAGTTGCGGGCGTAGTGGAGTTTTCTTCTATGATAAGATGTCGTTGTCCTTATTGAATGTACTAAGTTCACCGATGTTATGATCTTCTACAACTCACCTTTGGAGCAGGATATTGAGGGACAGTATTGAAGAAGCAATGGTCAGAGATCGCGGGGTGCGGTGGTTTAGGATAGAATCGATGTTCCTAGTGTTGATGGCTCGAGAAAGATGGTCTTCGTAAAGGTTTAAAGTTAGCAGCGATTGGTGGGTTCAAGTGCTACGAAGATAGATTTTTTTTCAGCAACAATTGAGCAGCAAAGTATGAGGAAGGACATGTGGGAAGTGCCAGGCGGTGTTTAAAGCTTCTAGAAGGCCAGGTATATGAAGCGCAAATCGAGTAGTTGATTAAAAAAACGAGTTTGCCCAAAGTGGAAAAGTGGCGGATCTGCATTAGGGCTTGGTGGTAGGATGACTACGCGCCTTAAGGAGAGTCTAGATTGATTTGGAAATTTTAGTGATTGGTGATTGGGGTCTACGGATCTAATTTGAAGTATGGGCTAATATACAACAAAGAGATCGGTCGTGCGAATGTGGTTGATGATTCAGAGTATAAAAAGAGGGTTTTAAAGAAAGAATCTGAGAATTTGGGCGGTTGATTGCACAAGGTTCTGTCAATAAGAGATAAGGAATTCCGGTGAGTTCCAGAGTTGTGTAATAGTGGCTTCAAGCTAAGTGGGAGAGTCCTACTGCCTATGATCGGGTTGCATGGTTAACTACTTGCGAGGTTTTCTAGTTATTAGCTTATTTCTAGGTTATTTCGGCTACGGGAAAAGAACTTAAGTGGTGACTTGAGCAAAGGAATTGTTAAAGGGTGCTTTGGTTGGCCTTATTGCCTCATGTTTAGACTTGGGGAAGGATTCAGGATTTATGCCTTGTATAGATGTGGTTTTCAAAGGAAGTGATTATGTCGGGTTATTATAGTTGATCATATTTAGGGCCTTGTCAGAGCGGGTGGCTCTCCGTAACGATCCTAGTGGATTCAAGAGGTAAAGTGTGGTGCCTAATGATTTCGAGCCTACGGTTAGGATTCAAGCGTGATAGCAACTTATGAGAAGAGGCCCAGGATGTTCTATGATGTCTTGACTTGCAGTGTAGCATTTGGGAAATATGAAATGATTCGTGGGATTTGAGACATCATGACTTCGTGATTCAAGGTCACTCGGGATGAGTGCGGATGGAGTGTGCTATATGTTAAATGGAGTTGTTATTGTTTCTAAGGCAATCAGGGTAAATCAAAAGAAGATAGATTGGTTAGCCATAGTTGAGTTCGCATATTGGTGGTAGAGATCAGTTCCCTCAGCGTGATCAAGTTATGCGTGTGATTTGTGGCGGTACGTGTGAGGCCGGTCGGCCGCCGTAATTAATGTTATTCAGGAGTATTCCACTGTTATGGCCCATTATATGTAGGCAGATCCTAGAAAGGCTATGGTGGCTTAGACCACTACTTAGATATTTGGATATTCTACGGTTATGAGAATTTACCTGTGTTGCTATGTTTCTCCTGAAGTGAGTTCAGTGAAAAGCCTTTATGTGATGAAGTGTTACGCTATTAGTGGTTCCGGATATATGATAAAAATCATGTTCTATCGTATATTGGCATATTGGGTGCAGTGAGTGGTATGGAATTTGAAATGAGGATCAAGGTTGCAGTTCGGTGTTGACAAGGATATCACGAGCTCGGATAAGCAGGAAAGGAGTTTCGATGTTTAAAGTAAGTTGGTATTATCATCAATGTCACTTGAGATCGGTGTTTTTTGAAAAATTTTTTATCCTGGCTAAGAATTCTTAATCGTTTTTCAGCGTTAGTACGACCGGTGGTTTGGGTGTGCAGACCTGTTATTCGTCACGGAAGGTCATGGGAGCATGCACCACGGGAAGGTTGTATAAGTGTGGAATATGGCCACTTGATTGATTGAGGAGTTAAACCAAGTATGAAGATTGTAGAGGTGTCGTTAAATTGAGAATTAATGCTTGGAGCGCACTTGATCTATATGGTTGTGGACGATGGAGGATTACTCCGGTTGTGATGGTTGTTCTTGTGTGTTATGAGAAAAGGGAAGTTAGTTTGACCTTTGAAAGGTTATTAGCTAGCTTGGTACGCTTAGGATCGACTTGAGGTCGATGGATGTATTTATAAATAAATATGGGCTCTATATCAGGCCAGATGTGTTCATTTCAGCAATGCGCTCCTTATAGAAGGGTAGTCAGGGTGTTATTACATCGCCAGCTATTTCATGTAATGATGTATTACGCCGTGCTAGTTGTCAGATGGCTTGTGAATTTCTTATGTGTTGAGGTTCCGCATAGAGGTGAGGTTATATAAGCAGGATGGCTCTTGAGATTCAGATCGTATATCGCACCTCGGTTGTGCTCGAGTTTGTGACTTATAGCGTTATATGTCTCCCCAGGGAATGGTATTATGCACTTAGCGTGTTTATGACCGATATTCAGTATTTCGTTGTAATGAGAAATTTAGCTCGATGTGTATCTCCTTATGTGATTTCTACGTGTGGATCGGGTGGCACGCTGCCATGGTTATGTTGTGTGGATCGGATGGCGCGCCGCCATGGGTATGTTATTTAGATCGGGTTGCACGCCGCAATAATGTGATGTCCAGTACAGTTCCCTATATCTACTTCTATGTGTTTTGTTTCCTATTGTCTGAGGAAAACTCTTGTTATTTATGTGCCCGCGTCGCATGTGTGATTCGCTAGCAGGGTAATTGGATTTCCTTTTCAGAATTCATTTTCCTTTATATAAGGCATTCGAATTGGCAGCCTATTGGCACATTATGGTGTCCTATGAGACTTTTTGATCATTTTCGGGGGGTTTATTGCCTAAGCAGTTCGTAATGGGTGAGACGAGATTATTGGATTTAAGATCCGTGCAATTTGATTATATGAAGTACAATAAGGAGGTAAGGCCATTATTCGGTTTAGAATGAAGTGATGGTTCTTGTCAAGAGTATAGACTCAATGATTTGTTGATTCGGCAGTTGGTTATGAATTTCTACACATCTCTTCCGTCGTGGAGGCATTGTAAGAGTTAGAGTAAGACCTATGTATGTCATGAGGTGCAATGGGAGCATAAGATTCATGGAATTTCGATTAAGTTGATCAGAAAATGTTATTATGATCCGGTGAGTAAAGTGATGCAAGGTGTGAATTCAACAAAAATTGTGCAGTCATGTTTGGGTACAGCGTGTAGTGATTGATATGGTGATCGTATGTTGGAAACAGGTCGGGCAAAGAATTCTGGATGTTGGAATTGGTCTTTAAGGGTTATTTGCTTAAGTGAAAATGAATATCTTTAGAGTGATCGAGCTAGGGTGCTCAGTTGAGTTGTGGCACCACGGGTAGGTGCTCGAGGTGTTAAATAGTGATTTCAGACTATCTTAGTGTAGTTCTCGGCACATTCGAGGACGAACGTATGTTTAAGTGGGAGAGAATGTAATGACCCGACCGGTTGTTTTGAGCTCTAGCGCATCGTCCAGCAGTCTGAGGCCATGAGCAGCTTCACTTCAGGTATTATGACTTATGTGCATAGTCGGAATTTCATTTCAGGAAGTTCGGAGTTGATTTGGAAAGAGAATTCTCGTTTTGGAAGCTTTAAGTTGAAAGAACCAACTAGGATTAGATTTTAGAGTAAATGACCTCGGAATCCGGTTCTGAAGGTTCCAGTAGGTTTGTATAATAATTTCGGACTTGGGCGTATGTACGGATCGGGTTTTGAATGACCACAGAGCGTTTTGGAGCATACTATGGAAGATAGCATTTTGGAAGAAATTTCATAAGTTTGGCTTGAAGTGCATTTCAGTGTTATCGATGTCTGTTTGGGATTCCGAGTCTGGGAGTAGCTCCGTATGGTGATTCTGGAGTAGGGAGCGCGATCGGAATTGAATTCGCAGGGCCGTAGGTCATATTAGAGTCATTTGGCTAAAGATAGAAATTTGAATGTTTTTGAGAAGTTTGTCCAGAGGTGAACTTTTTGATATCGTGGTCGGATTCTGATTCTGAAAGTTTGAGTAGGTCCGTAATGTCGAATATGATTTGTGTGCAAAATTTGAGGTCAATCAGATGTGATTTGATGGGTTTCGGCATCGAATGTAGAAATTTAAAATTTCAAAGTTTATAAAGCTTGAATTGGAGTGTGATTCATGATTTTGATGTTTTTTGAAATGATTTGAGGCCTCGAGCAGGTCTGTGTTATGTTATGGAACTGGTTTGTGTGATTGGACAGGGCCTCGGGGGCCTCGGGGGCCTCGGGTGTGTTTTGGGGCAGTTTCAGATTATTTTGGGCTATTTTGAAATAGCTGGTGCTGGTATCTGGTATTGTTCTTCGCATTCACAAGGATCTTCTCACGTTCGCGAAGAAGGATTTGGCTTCAGGGACTCTATTCTTCGCGTTCGCAAAATGGTTCTCGCGTTCACGAAGAAGGAAATCTCTGCTGTACAGGTCTGACTTTGGAGGATCATATCTTGCAATCTCTAAGGAATTTGGAGATGGTCAAAAAATAAAAGTTTTAGCTCTTTGTGTCTAGTTTTTAAAACTATAAACCATTTAGCATTTAAATTTGTATACAAAAAGTTATGGCTGGCACACTACAGGATGCCCGGGAAGATGAAGAAGAAATTGTGTCGCACAAGGCTGACTTTAGCTGCTTATATCTCAAAATGTATACGGAACTGGGAGATTAACAAAAACTTAAAGTTTTAGATCTTGATGTCTAGTTTTCAAAATATTAAGCCATTTGTCATTTGGAATTTTGTACGTAAAGTTAAGGCCATTATACTAGAGGCTGTCTGAGGAGAGTTTCGAAATTTATTTTTGGAAATTTTTTTGTTCGCGAACGCGATGGGGGTCTCGCGAACGTGAAGAAGAGTCGTATGGGCAGTGTATAAGTGTAAATAAATGGGTTTTGCTCATTTCCTCTATGGGAGCCGACCTAGGAGCAATTTTGGAGCTCCATTTTCATCATCCATGTCAAGGTAAGTGATTCCCACCTATTGCAAGTTAATTACATGGATTATATCTAGATTTTAATATGGAAAATTATGTAAATTAGTAGAAATTTTAGGATTTGGAAGAAAACCTAGGAAATTTATATTTTTGAATTTTGACCACGATTTTGGATATGGAAGTAAGAAAAAATTATATATTTGAGTTCGTGAGTTCATGGGTAAATTTTATTTTTGAAAAATTTAGGAATCCTGGCACGTGGGCCCGAGGGAAATTTTGTTAACTTTTCAATCAGGGTTAGGAATTCCTATGAATTGGATCATTAGGATTAATTGGGTATATATTAATGGATTGGTATTATTATTGGCTTGTGTTGGAGCTTTGTGCATCGGTTGGAGTCTTCGGAATAGCGTGGAATGGCGGTTATGGATCTTTGGAGCGAGGTGAGTCTCCTTTCTAACCTTGTAAAAGGGAATTGTCCCTATATGTGAGTTAATTAGTTATGTGCTCCTATTTGTAGGGGCCACGTACACACGAGGTAACGAGAGTCCGTGCTTAGCAATTATTATACTATTGTCCGGGTAGTTTAGGACCCAAAGCATGCTATACTTTGATTATTTGTGGACTTATTGATGGCTTGAATTGCTTAAATCACATCGAATTAGTAAATGAATTTCTAAACAGATAAAAAATCATTTTTCTTAAATGGCTAAAATAGGAATTGCTACTTTGGATAATTGCTCCGTGTGGATTTATTGATTGCCTGTCTGTGGGTGTTTATTTTTGGAACAGGCCGAACGCCTCGATAGATTAAATTAGATGCATCTATGGTTCGCGCCATTTGACCCTCAACAATGCACAGTTTATTTTCTGTTGGAGCGGGCCGTACGTCCTTAGCATGATTTGTACATGCTTGTATTGCTTGCCTTGATTATTTGGGATTGATATTCGCTCTCCCCGACTTGAGATAATTAAAAACTATTGGATTATGAATCTTGAGACTTTTAATATAAAAAGGAACTTTCGCCTATTCACGATTTACTTGAAATGACTATTATTCTTAATAAATCCTTTCTTATTCGCATTAATAATATATCATTATTAGACCACTAGTAAGGGTTGAAGTCGACTATCTTGTCTCTACTTCTTCAAGATTAGACGGGATACTCATTGGGTATACGTTATTTTCGTACGCATACTACACTTCTGTGCATTTTTGTTGCACAAGCATACACATTTTGAGTGGCCTACTGGGCGTAGCAGCATGGTTGATACGGAAACTTAGGTGAGCTGCATTTCTCGAGGCGACCCGCAGCCAGTACAGTCTCTTTCAGTTTTCTATATTTATTTTCTGTCTAATATTGTATTCCGAATAGTTGTTGTATTATATTATTTCCTAAAAATTGCACATGCACTTGTGACACCGGGTTTTGGGATGGTTGTAGAGTTGTTCAGTATTGAATTGGTTAAAGACATTTTTCTTATTTCAATGAATTTCATTACTTGTTCTTTAAATGTATAAAAGGAACGATTTCCATAAGTTTTAAAACAAGAAGTTTCTAGTTATTGGTCGTTGGCTTGCCTGACAATAGTGTCCGGCGCCATCACGACCCTTAGTGGATTCTGGGTTCTGACAATAAAGCTTCGATCTTTAATGAAAATTAAAAGTCAACCATGGGCTCGCATCTCAAAATCCTGATAAAATTTAAAAAATCCAAATACTCATTCCGATATGAGTTCAACCATATTAAAATTATTCAATTCCGACATTAAATCGTCCTTCAATTCCTCAGTTTATATTTTTGAAAGTTTATACAAAAATTCTCATTTTCTTCTATTCAAATCACTTATTTAATGTTAAAAACAAAGATGGAATCAAGAAATATAATCAAATCTAGATAAAGAACACTTACCCCAAACGAACACATGAAGAACCCTTCTAAAATCAACCAAAATCGAGGTCAACAACTCAAGATATGATGAAAATGGGAAAACACTCGAATTATAACCATTCTGCCCAGCACTTTCACATGCGAGAACCACTGAACACAAGACCATTCGCATCTACTCTCTATACACCACATCTGCGGTATTGCAGATGCAAAAAGACCATCGTATTTGCGCTCACTCCATCCTTCGCTACTCTCGTACCTGCGGCAAACTTAGCGCTTATGCACTTACGCTTCTATGATCGGATGACCACTTATGCGGTCCCTGCCTTCTGAAGCCAAAATTACATTCGCACTCCAAATATCCGCTTCTGCTGCACTACATATGCGGTTCATCATCCGTATGTGTGAAGACACCAGCATACAGGTTCTTCAGCAACTTCCACAAGGTTCAAAATGATATGCAACACGGCCGAAATACATCCGAGGCCTCTGGGACCCATTCAATTCATAACGCAGAGCCACTCGAGGCCTCAAACAATATCAAAACTACGAACTGCACCCCAAATCGAACTTAATGAACTTTCAACTTCTAGAACTCGCGCCGAATCGTATCTAATCAACCGGAATAACGTCAAAGTTTGGATACAAGTCCCAAATGACATAACACAGCTATTCCAACTCTCGTAATTGTAACCCAAGCCTGATATCCACAAAGTAAACTCCCGGTCAAACCTCTCAACCTTCCAAGACTTCAGTTTTTACCAAAATATACCAAATCACCCTACGGATCTCCAAATCTAAATGCGAGCGTAAGGCTAAGTCTAAAATCACCATACAAAACTATTGGAATCATCATAATACCATTCCAGAATTGTCTACACCATAAGTCAAACTCAAGTCAACTCTTATTGCTTAAACTTCTAAATCAAGAATAATCCTTCTAAATCAGTCCCGAATCATATGAAAATCAAACTCGACCACACAGAAAAGTCTTAATACATAATACAAAGCTACTCGAGACTTTAAACCTTCGAACGGGACGCAAATTCTCAAAGCAACTGACCAGATCGTTACACGCGTATACCCTATATCAAAAAGTTTAAATCTTAAAATGTTAGATAAATATTATTAAACTTTGTATAATCTAACGTACAATTGTCAATTTTAATTTCATAAGAATTTATAGAATTTGATGCTAAGTTAAAGACACAATAGTTATAATATTAGAATAATTTATATCTAATTGTTATGAAATACTTGATTATGGTGGATGTCCATAACTCCTAAGGGAGTAACACCCACTACTCTTTTTTATTAACCTCCCTCTACTTCTTACCATTATGGATATAACTCCCACACCTCCATGATCTTCCCCATGTTCTCAATAGTTATTACCATGTTCATGGCATCCCTTTGTTTACCTATATCATTCTATAAATAGAGGGTTTGGGTATCACATTGTACACACTTGAATATATAGAAGAAATAAGATTCTCTCATCTCTTTCTCTCTATTTTGTTGTCTATTTTATTGTTGTATATTTTTATTTTGGGCTAAGTTTTGTAACACGTTATCAGCATGAATGTCTCATTCTTTATCAAGTTGTGGTAGGTGTTTCTTAACTCTCATGGTTTGCCTACTCATAGTCTTAACCTTTTGAAGGTCAGGTAATTAATTGTTTATCTGTTTCAAATAAAATGGTAAGAGTCTATGAATTTTTTGTTTGCTAATCCACAATTTTTTTATGATTAGCACCGTTAGATGGTTATCACTAATCTAATGAATAAATTTTAATGAATTTGCTTGTAATAACCTATTGCTATATTAGGTAGATATGCATATTGGGAAAGTTATGATTACCTAACTACTTATTGTCTTTGGTGGACTCATCTATTTATATAAATCATGATTTTTTCTAAAATCAATGACTTAGTCTACTAGGATGTAACGTGTATTATGCTATGTGATATCATCAAGATTTGTCATCTTTATTATATAGTTTTTGAGATATTAAAAAAAATGCATGTTAGTAATAATGAAAATACCTAGGCTAATTATTTTCTGATGTGATTAGTTCCAGTTACATGCTTAAGTTCCTAGGTACATCTAACGTAATGACTTCGCATTAATTTGTAGTATAACATGATATAATAACACTACTTGTAATCTCTGTTTTAACAAATTTACTCATGAAATTTATCCTATAACTGTTTTTAAAACTGAGTATTTTATATTAAAAATATACTCTATAGCAGAGCCACTTGATATACGACTGTCAAAAGTGATAATATTTTTGAAGGCTCGAGGGTGAGTCCCGGTGTATTTGGGCCTATTTGGATATTTGTTACGGGTAAGATGGTGGGTTCAAGTCCTAATGCATCGTGATGATAAGATTTGAGTTGGAATCCCAATGCATTACACTCTTACACGCACACCTTTATATGGTTAAGGTATTGGGATTGAGTCCTAATGCATATTGATGATAATGATGACTAAAGAAAAATAATGTATTCTTTCATGAAAAAGCATAAAGCTTGTCCCACTTGATTTGCTCCGTTCTTGAAGTGAATGTGATAGCAGTGCGTAATAAGTCTAATTAAGACAAGTGGTTGACAAATTGATCAAATAATAATAGTTATTATTATGATAATTGTAAAAATGAGAACAATAAGGGTTCTCAAAATATTCCTTCAAAATGTGAAGGTGATGTTTGCCATCAAATTGGTATGAAAAAAAATATATATATATAAAGCACGTTACGATAATTGTTCTCCATTCTTTGAAGAGAAAGTGACTTGTGATGAGCATTGAGAATGCATATTCATTCCTGAAGGTGAATGTAACTATATGTGATAAAAAGTATGCATAAGAATGTGTTTATGCATGGTTGGATAAATATCACAACTCACCTCTAAGGGAGGTTTGAAAGAAGTAAGGATAATGAATATTACAATTTGGTTACATGAATATGACATTGGGCGTACATGTTGTATGTCAAAAGTATTTTGCCATGCCTTATAAAAGGTTATTAAAGCCAAAAGTAAAGCAAGAAATAAGTCTTTTCTATAATATTTATGATTGTGACAATGAGAAGATAATTTTTTTTGTGGAGAAAAAATTCACCACTTGGATGGTGGTATAAAAGATCTTTTAGTACAAAATTATTGAGAGCTCCGAAAGAGCGAATTTGTTACTATCCGAATAAATAAAATTATTCATGGTATTGGTTGTAGTAAGTCTCAAAAAGGAACTTTTTGAGTTTCAAATATATTAGCCAAAGTGGTTGGCATATTGAGACTATAAATAAAAGGAAGATTGAATATATTCATATTACTATAATCATACCGAGTAAATATGAAAGGTTACCCGAATTTTCTTCTATTTGTATTATAAATGTATAAGAATGATGATGGAATCACCTGCCACAAGTAAACAAGAAGTTTATTGAAACAAATATAAGTTGCATGATCGGTTGGCCATCCCGGTTCAATTATGATGTAAAAATTAATTGAGAATTCACATTGGTATATATTGAAGAAATAGAAGATTCTTCAAGAATTCTCTTGTGTTACTTATTCTCATAATATACCAGTCAAGGTTGGGATTGAATCCCTTAAAATCTGAAACGAATAAAAGATAATATATATATGGGACCAGTCACCTGCCATGTGGACCGTTTACTATTATATGATTTAATAGATGCATCTATTGTATGGTCACATGTGTGTTTGTTATCAACTTACAGTTTGGATTTTGCAAGATTGATTGCTCAAATTATTAGAGCAGAGTCCAGAATATAAATTTATCTTGCTAATGCTAGTTTAAATCCAAGTTGGTTTATCAGAAATTGTATGCCTCCAATTATAGCTAAATCATTGGTTACGAGAATAAAAGTACCAAAAAGAAATTTGGTATGAGATGTATTATTTAATATAGAGCAGCACTTGCACGCATCTAGCCAAGTTATGATAAATTTTTCCCGTCACAATTGGTTTAGGGTCAGAAACCAAATAATTTTCATCTTGAAATAAGGATGTGCTAAATGATTTAATTATAACACCATAATGCAATGATGGGTTCCCAAAGAAGGCTAGGAAATGTGTTGGTGATCCTACCATTAGGGGGAGAAAATGGGCAGTTGAAATTGTAATACGTGAAATGAATTATTATGAATGCATTTAGATCATCGTACAAGAAAATGTGAACTTTAAGTTCAAGTGATAATTCATTTCAAAAATATTGGCAGGAGCATTTGCTGACCCAGAGCTAAATGTCACATTTCAGTTGTTAATGCTCCAAATAAAATAAAGACCATGATAGACAGAGTTTATGACACGCATGAAGCGTAATAGACTAATCAGTTCCAAAGATACATCTACTTGAAGAAGTAGAGGGCAAATTTTCAAGATGGTCATAATAAGGAGGCAAGTGCTTCATAAGAACACCATGACATAACATTTTATAAGACCTCACAGGACAGGCTCAGGTACCTGAAGATAATAAGATTTCGATAAGTTATGTCTTTATTGATTGATAATGAAACAGACGTAAAATGATCGTCGACAATATTGTTGATATAATGTGGCACTTAATAATATTAATATTGATGAGGATCTTGAGATCAAATTTCTCATGGAATTTGGACAAACAAATGATTGGCCAAATGAAAAATATGCAATGAAAATTACCTTTATCTGAAAAAATATGAAGTTGGACGGATAGTCCCAACAGCTGAAAGTATAAAGGTTATATGGAGATATTGAAATATGATTAGTATTATACTGCAAAAGAAATCCTTGATATAGATTTGTTTATTCTAACAAATATTGTCAAGGTTTTGTTGGTTATACAAATGTAGGGTATAGTTCGTTGTTCAAACAATCTATTTCCATGTGATGACGTGTCACTTTTCTTTGAAGAGACAATTCTAATAATATTGAAGACTGTGCTACTTGCATAACTCAATGAAAGAACGATATATTGAAGAAGACAAAGGACATTTAGCCAAAGTTTCTTTGCAAAGACAATCTTCAAGATAATGATGAAGTAGATGTTCAAAAAATTCGTTCAATTGATAATTTGGCGGAATAATTCATCAAGGCATTAATGATCTCAAGATTAGAGAAGTTGTTATACAAGCTTGGAATTTGTTGTCTCCGAGAGATAAAGTGATGTTTTCATCAGGGGGAGGCATATATGCGATGTACTCTTTTTTCCTTAGCTAAGGTTTTATCCCACTGGATTTTCCTTGCAAGGTTTTTAATGAGGCAGCAAGTAATGCGTATTACAAGATATGCGTACTCTTTTTCCTTCACTAAGATTTTTTCCCACAAGGTTTTTTATTAGTAAGGTTTTAACGAGGCACATTATCTTGGACATCCAAGAGGCAGTGTTATGAAATACTTGATTATGGTGGATTTCCATAACTCCTAAGAGAATAACACCCATTACTCTTCTCCATTAACCTCCCGCTACTTCTTACCATTATGGATGTAACTCCCACACCTCTATGATCTTTCCCGTGTTCTCAATAGTTAATACCATGTTTCATGGCATCCCTTTGTATTACCTGTACCATCCTATAAATAGTGAATTTGGGTATCACATTGTACATACTTGAATATATAGAAGAAATAAGATTCTCTCATCTCTTTGTCTCTATATTATTGTCTATTTTATTGTTCTATATTGTTACTTTGAGCTAAGTTTCGTAACACTAACGTACTAATTATAATATTTACATTTTGTTGCATAAATTTATAGAATTGAGTTTTGATTAAAGGTTAATAACATTATATCGTATACCCGGAGACAATCAAACATAAGTTTTCACAAAAGTCTTTCTCTATTTATTTTTCTAAGATAATTAAACTTTATAGAATTAATCGATTTTAACTCTATGACTGATTATAAATCTATAATTAAGAATAAGAAAAATTGAAGGAGTACCGATCCACATTCTCGGCTTTATTTATCTTTTCCTCACTTAGTTTGTTCTCTATTTTTTCTTAGACAGATAAATATTTATTATAGAATTAATTAGTTATAATTCCTTCGAGAAGGAATAATTGAAATCTTCACAAATAACAACTGCATTCTTTTTTTTGGCTTCTCACCCAATATCCGATATTCACATTGGAGTCCGACTATCTGAATTTACGCCACGTAGGGCCCCATTTGGGGAAGAACTCACTACCAAGGATTTTTCATACCCAGGGCTCAAATCTGAGACTTCTGATTAAGAGAAGAGTAGCCCCATTTGCTGCACCACATCTGTTGGTGGTAACAACTACATTCTTACTTATTCGTTATGAAATTCTCCATTTTTTGTACATAACTAAATTAAGAGAAAAGTTTTATGTCACGACACAAAATCCAACTAATCGTGATGGCACCTAACCCAAACCGCTAGGTAAAACAATTAGCAACAATCAAATCCAAACGAGATTTTACAAAGAAATTAAATGATGAAATAACTAAAATTTTCTACCACTTCCAAGGACTGGTAATATAAATCATGAGCTTCTAAGACTTATAGTTTACAAAGCTGGTATGAAATAAATACATCATATGTTCGAAATGTACATGAACAGATTTATAAATCTAAAGTTACCAAGAATAAGGGACATTTGTAACCGGAACGTAGGTACATCTTCAAGGACAGTTCCCGCCATGCAGCAGCATCAGCTCCAACATTTACATGCAAGGTGTAGAGGTATACTATGAGTACAGCTGACCCTATGTACTCAATAAGTAATAAACCTAATCTTAGGTTGAAAACAGTGACGAGCTTTGATAACGGTTAGAGTCCAACAGTAATAGCTAACAATAACCAATAACAACATAATAAAAGAAGTACAAGGAATAACTCAAAGATATGATGCTTAGTTCGTTCACATATATGGAAAATAGGCAAGCTTTTCGGGTATAACAGTATAGCCAACAACAACTAATAATAATTTAACAAAAGCAATATAAGAAATAACTCAAAGATATGATGCTCAGGTCATTCACAGATATGGAAAATAGGGAAGCTTTTCATGTATAAATGTAAAACCCAAATCTTTTACTGAAATCACTAAAATATGAGTAAATCAGGAAAATTGTGATTTTTTTTCAAAAACATTCAACAACAAATATGATATTTCATACTCAGATGGAATGATAAAAGTGCATCTCCATGCCTACATGTCAATGTCCATGTGAAATTATGAAGGTCACAAAACTGTGTAGCATGAGGAAATACATCTCTATGCTTGTATGTCAAGTATGCATGTCAAATACAATGCATCAAATTGATGAACGCATATACTCACACTCTTAAAGTACTCAATCTTACTGTCTCACACTCCCACTCATCACGATCAATCACTCACCAAACTCAGTCACTCAGCAATATATGGTACATGTGCTCACTGCTGGTAGGTCAGACTCTGGAGAGGCAGATCTTGCCCAAGCGCTAATAAAACCAGCTGCGGCGTGCAGCCCTGTCCCATCATGAATCAATAATACCTAATGTGACATGCGGCCCGATCCTATCATGAATCAATAATACCTGGTGCAGTTTGCAGCCCAATCCCATCATGAATCAATAAAGCTCGCTACTGCATACAATCCAATTCCATCAATATCACTAATAGATAAGCCCTCGGTCTCACTCAGTCATCGATTTCTCCAGTCTCTTGTGCTCACAACACTTATGCCAATCAACCCAAGACAATGATACACGATGAAACAATAAGCAATAACATAGACTGAGATATGATATACAAATGATGAATGCGACTGAGTTCATAACTGCAATTTAAGCAATAACTCAACAACAAAAGAAATTAACTTTGTGTGTCCCAAAATTACCAACTTATAGCCTAAACATAATTTCTAGCATGAGTCACAATTTAATTCCTCTAAAACATGGAGAATACATGAATAATAACAAGATTAGTTAACTACACAATTCCACAAAATCAACCGAGTTACAATTTCTACCGTGCACACCCACACGCTGTCACCTAGCATGTTCGTCACCTTAACACCAATAATATAACATGTAGTTAGGGGATTCATATCTCCAAAGCAATGTTTAGAAGTGTTACTTACCTTGAACAAGCTAGATCTAATACTGAGCAAATCAAACAATACTCTAGAAATGCCATGCTGCGCTTGACAACCTCCGAGTGGCTCGAAACTAACTAAAAGCAACTCAAATACAACAAATAATGTGTAAGGAAACAATCTCAAATGATACATGCCGAATCTTTACATATTTACTAAAAGTCAAACCTGGGGTCGCACCTCGAAACCTGATAAAACCCACAAAATATGCTAATCCATTGAATTACAAGTCCAACCATACTAGTTTCACTCCAATCCAACTCCGAATCAACGTTCCAAACTCAACAATTCACTTTAGAAAATTTTAGACAATACCTCCAAATTTCTCTTTGAAATTCATAATCCAAATGCCAAAAACGAAGATAGATTCATGAAATATAATCAAAACCAAGTAGAGAATGCTTACCCCCATCCGTGTGGTGAAAATCGCCTCCAAAATTACCCAAATCCGAGCTCCCCAACTCAAAATATGTCCAAATGAACCAACCCTTGAATTAATACTATTCTGCCCAGACCTTTTCGCATTTCCAATAAATGAGCCGCTTCTGCGACACTAGTTACGCTTCTGCGGACTGCACGTACCAGCCGAGCTCTCGCACATGCGAAAACATTTTATGCTTCTGCGACATCGCAGGTGTGAGTCTTGTTCCGCTCCTCTGCCAAGTCCTGTTTTAATGCCAATCTATCTGCTTCTGCGCCTTTGCAGGTGTGACACAAAATACACATTTACAGTGCTCCCAAACTTAGTCCATTTTCACACTACGTCCATTGTCTGCACATGTGGCCATTGCACCTGCGCCTAGACCTTCGCAGGTGCAATCTTACCAGATCCCGCCACACAC
Organism: Nicotiana glauca; assembly: GCA_026770625.1. NCBI lineage: Eukaryota > Viridiplantae > Streptophyta > Magnoliopsida > Solanales > Solanaceae > Nicotiana > Nicotiana glauca. The sequence continues at coordinate 181,371 of MU722980.1, forward strand.
CAACCTTAGACAAATAGTCCCAAAATGATTTGAATCCCGTCAGAAACTCACCTAAACCCCTCGAGACCCCGTCCGGATATATCAAAAAGTCCCGAAACATAACACAGACCTACTCGAGGCTTCAAATCACACATAAAAACATGGAAAGACGAATCATACCTCAAAATCAAACTTAGTGAACTTTTGAACTTTCAACTACCAATACTCGTACCGAACCATATCAAATAAATGGGGAATGACCTCTAATTTTGCACACAAGTCCCAAATGACATAATGAAACTATTCTAATTTCTAGAACCATATGAACCAGATATCATCAATGTCAACTCCTTGTCAAATTATGAACATTCCAACACTTCAAATTTCCAGCTTTCGCCAATTAGTACCGAAACCTTCTAGAAACACCTAAATATAAATCCGAGCATACGACCGAGTCCAAAATCACCATCTGGACCGAATGAAAACATCAAAACTCCAACTGAGGTCAAATACTCAAAAGTTGACCTTGGTCAACTCTCAAACCTAAAGCATTTAGTTGAAAATCGTTCTTCCAAATCAATTCCGAATCACCTGAAAACCAAAACCGATGATTCACACAAGTCAAAATACATTATACGAAGCTACTCAAGATTTCAAATAGTTGAACGGAATGCAAATGCTCAAAATTATAGGTCGGGTCGTTACATTCATTCACACTTAACATATGTTCATCCTCGAACGTGCTCAGAGTCATCCCAAAGCCATCGAATCACCGTGTAACCTTACCATATACATACTCGGGGCTGATCCTACGCCACCCAAATCCTTGTAAACCTGAAAAACACAATATAATTGAAGATCATTAATTTAACCTTAGTCTGTAAGCCTTAGAACCTAATTTTCAGCATCCAGAATTCCTTACAAGACCCGAGTCTCGCATCTACACACTGTATAAGTCTTATCAAGCTATATCAAACCATAACCATAACCCAAGATGAAATCACCTAATATACCACATAACTCGCATACTCGTAGCAATAATTTTCTATCATAATAATTGTTTAAAATAAACTTGGTACCTGTAATAAACATTATATCAAATAAAACCTTGTTCCAAAACCTTCGTACACTACCGATGATGTAAGAAACACGCATAAACTTCATAACCACTCGTCAAATTAGCAAATCACGGAGCTCTCTCTCGTCCAACAAGAACCAAAACTGAATTCTAAGATGACTTTCGATATTATTCTCGTATACATACCATAATTAAATCTGATAGTATCCATTCAGGTCCAATGACCTTATCTTATCAAACATACCTATTCTATTGGAATGCCACACCAATACAACCTAAAGACACAAACCGTGCAATCTGTATACAATAAGCAACAATTCAAGTGTACTCAAACATGGAAAAATGACTCAATGGGAGAAACATCCTGCAAGCTCAATGAATACCACCACAATGCAATGCTATGAAACCATCACATACAGTAGATCCATAACACACAAATTTATCATAAAGGATCATATCCCAACATAACCTAGCTGCAATGCGTAACCCTATCCAAACATTGGTCCATATGAAATACCTCAAGACAAAATGCTCAAAGTCAGCAACCACGCGCAATTCGATATCAAGTACATAACGTGTATTACCATAACCACAGAGAACCAAATAACACTATATAACACAGCCTGGAAAGACCATAACCAAGTTGCAATAAACCATTTCACACCCCCATCACCATCTTGCTCGGATTCTGCTCTAAGGCCCAAATAGAATTGTACCATGTGTGCATAAAACCAATGAATCACCACTCTTTGTAACATAGGAGAGTAACACATAAAACATATTAGAACACGAATAAGCTTAACTCTAATTGAATGCCACACCCCTCAACACTAACAACTCTGAGTTAACAAATCCGGCCTTGTGTAGAATACACATCCTCATTGGGCCTATAATGGCCCCCTAAATCAACTCTGGTCATCCCCAAATGGTTAAATGGCTCTTTAAAATTCCACAATGACCTAACCATAGCACGTACTACCATCTAGCTAACTTTGGCCACATTTTCACAGTTCGTAAACTAAAAATAATCTGCTTCTGTGAACTTCTAGTGTCTAAGCCCATAGAACATATAAATCACCATAGCTGATCCCAACTCTACCACTCGAATGACTAACACATCTTTTATACATAATCATCCTCACAAGAAATACTTCTATAATTCTTCCATTCAACATCGCAAAATCTGAATATTAGTAGTCAATCAATCAGGCGAGTACTTCAATACCAATGAAGCATCTGTAATTCAAAACGCATTACGCCTTCTGAAATGTGTACCCTTCTCGAGCAATACCAAGTAATAGTAGCATTCATATAAAAATCTGAAACCGTCCATGATATTCGAAATTCCCGACCTCCCCTCCAAAATTGAATCATCACATTGTACATGCAAATCTCAATTCCATAGGATGCACCACATCTATCAGTCTATTATATGAAAACATGAGAACCTCATTACCAACTCTAAATCATAAGAAAAATATATACCTAAATAGCTAGAAACCTTCCACTTGATCTCATATAGGAGAAAATTGCAATGTACAAAAACTCCCCATGTTATAGAAAATGTCCACCCCAAGATATGGTAGAAATCATTGAGAAATCTATGAGACCCATTTGCGCATAGCCAAACCATAAACTGAATCCCTCTAACTCAACCAAGTCATGCAGGCCACCAAATCCAAGAGTATTGCTGCAAGACACTTGTAGAGGTTTACCACCGCATAAATACCCAATGAACCAATCATATCCATTACTGTGCTGACTCAACCTACTACCAAGCTGTCTTATTTCTCTGAGCTCCTTCCAAGTTGCCTTCAACTTAACACTTCTACTTGCCAAACCACCATGATCCTTACCTAAAGCTCACCACCATGGATACTAGCATAAAACCATACCCCTTAATGCCCATAAGCCATTATATTCCCTCTTATGCACTCCAAAAATACTACAAACTAGACACCCATTCTAAAGAGACCTTATATGAATTTCAGGTTATTCTTTTTATCTTTCTGAAAATGAAATGTAGAATCCATAATGATATAGAAATACCACGAGTTTCAACACCATCCAATGCAAATCTCCGACCCTAGCCATATATAAATATGAAAAATTTTCAATTGCTACATATAAATCTTGAATCTATTAGAACATTCTCGAGAGTTATCCACTCAGCTGAAATCTCAATTGCATCGCCCAAACAGGCCGAACGATATGTGCCCTATTAGCACGGAAACACCCAAAGAAGTAACCTCGTCTTAATGCATATGAGAAAATTCCTATCCATGCATACTACATGCTTCGGAAATAAAAGCTCAATCATTTCATGACTTCCATATACTCGTAAAGTGTAATACACAATGCATCGAGAAGTTTTCTTACTAGTCATCCTCAATCTCAACCTCTAGAACTCATAACTGATCCACAAGTATACGTCATACCAAAACTAGTATTTAACGCAAAACCATGCAATCAAATCATCGATAGCATACTCCCCCACTTGGCTCAACGTCACATATCAAAACATTCAATAGCTCACACTACCCATACACTATTGTTGATATAATACTGTTGTGAGATTCAATAAAAAATTTCATAAGCTCATGCAACACAAACCATAAAATAGCTCAAATCATCTGCTAAGCTTGCATTCATCCTCGTGACACTGAAGCCAACTTTTCCACAGATCCAAACTCTAATAGTAACATATATAACCCACCGGTAGAAAGAAACTCTCCACACAACATCATAAGGATCACACATCTATAGATTATCCCGCAGGTGATAACCCACCTGCATAGCCTCAAACTGACATCTCTCTATACCCTTTCACAGCAATAACTACTATGCAATCATCTAATCTTTCTGAGTCTGAACTCATCAACAAGACATGAGAATCTACTCCATTGCACAAATGAAATAACATGAAAGAATCCTTTAAAACCCTCGTTCTAGACTATATAACACATCGACAGAAATTGAGCACCCAATAGTCCTTTTCACATCTTAAGCAAACTCTTCTCGTCACATTCAAATCATCTAAACACATTCCGCAATCATATAATAATCATCGTATAGCCATACAACCACTCATTAAGCCACCAGTCCCAATCATAGGGACACCACCAAACATGGAAGTCCAAAAGCACATACTCACACAACTTAAGTCACCATGCCCAAGCTGCGGTCAAAACCCGACTTCAAGTCCTCCAGACTGACCCATCACCTAGACACATCTCGTGCTTCATCCATAGTACTACAAGTCGTCGACGCACAACTGATATCGAGCACTCACATATGCATACGAGTGAGTGGAAGGAATTCATAAATATACTTTTCAAGATGAATCAAAAACGCGTGATAAGGAAACAAAGATAGAAAGTTTTATCCTAAATGCTCTATAGCCTCTTGAAGATAGGTATGGATGTCACATATCGATCCACAAGACTCTACTAGATACTTTCTCATGACTCGTAGAACCTATGAAGCTAGAACTCTCATACCAACTTGTCACGACCCAAAATCTAACTAGTCGTGATGACAGCAATAATCAAATTCAAATGAGATTTTAAGAGAAAGTAAATGATGAATAATTGAACTTTTTTAAAACTTCACAAGAACTATTAGTACAAATCATGAGCTTCTAAGATTTAGAGTTTAAAAAGCTAGTATAAAATAAATACATCAACTGTTCAAAATGTGAATGAACAAATTTATAAATCTAAAGCTACCAAGAACGATAGGCAGTTGTTACCGAAACGCGGGTACATCTTCAAAGCCAGCTCCCGCCGCATGCAGCAATATTCTGAGCATGTGATTTTTGCCCTACATGAAATATTTCAATAAAATCCCAAGAAAATAGGTTTTCTGATAATTATTTGCCATTTTAGAATTTTTTTTTAGAATTTTCTTAATTATTTGCATTTCTGTGCATGTTTAATTTTTATTAAAATCTTGAAAAATACCAAAATATCATGCATTGAATTTAGTTTTTTTTTTATATTTTTAGGATTAATCAGTAATTATTTATTTTATAGAAATTTAAAAATCACAAAAATAGCTCATTTTTATATTTTTTTGCCTTTTAATTTTTAGTTTATTGATTTTTCTCTTTCTAATTTAGTATTAAGTGATATTTATAATTTTTATTCTTAGATAATTGGTTTATTTACAATTTAGATAATTTAGAATTTTATTTTTAGGATTTTTAATTAAAAAAAGAAGAAAAGAAAAGAAAAGGGAAATAAAAGAGTTGGGTTATTATTTTGAAATTGGACTGATTCTAATACCCAAACCAGCCCAAAACCTGTCCAAAATAACCCACAACCGAAGCCCAAATGAAGCCTTATCCGGTCCAGACCCACTTGAAGCCAAACAACCCTATTTCATATGGATTAATCACAACCGTTGGATTTTTATCATCCCACGGCTCGGAACTAAGCGGTTAATTAATATAAAACTGTCTGAACTTCAGACACCTCCCCCCATCTAACTTTTTCACTCTTCGTCTTCGTATCCCTCAAAGAAACCCTAGCCGCCTAGGAGCCCCTCATCACCTCCGCCGCAAACCACCACCGTAAATCGCCTCACGGTGGCTTCGGTGTCCCAAATCTCCCCAAATTCACACCCTGAACCCCCTTCACCTCCTCAGTTCATATCTTCAACTATTTTTCCTCAAATCCCAGCCTAAACCCTCAAATCTCAAATTGAAATTTTGATACCGAAACTCGAACTGCTCCAACTCACCCGAAATTAAAACCCTATAGTCCTTTCCCCTACATGAACCTCAAACCACCCTTAGCCCCCCTCGAATCAGCCCAATTTGGTCGAATTTTAAATCTCAAATTTTGAAAAATTCCTAAATTTTCTTTCTTCTTCGCTTGGTCAGCATTTGGAACCTATGAACCCAGACATCAATTAGCTAGTTGTTCTTGTAAAAACAGCCAGTTAATGGCTGTATAAGTTCATGACCGCCTCGTTCACAATTTTTTTCAACTGACCTAGTGCAAAATAGCATTAGGTAACTTCTGTTAATTTTATTTTTTGTTTCTTTTCCATTATTTGTTGCTTCTTTTTTATGTTTGAATGTTCTTAATTAGCTGCATGTTTTAGGATAGTTTTAGATTTTTTTTCTTTATTCACGACTTTTCAGTTGATTGTCGATGCAAGAAAATTAATTGAAGCATCTTTACATTTTAGTACTCAAATTGCATGGTTTTTATTTGATGCCTACCCTGCTTTGCCTCCATGATCTCATAGTTGTAATCAATTTTATTTAAGTAGTTTGTTGTTCTAATTGCTTAAATTTAAAACTGATCTAGGTTAGATTCTAGGTTTTCTTTACATCTTTAATTTATTACTGTTAAATATTTTAGTTTGTTAGACTCAATTCTTGTTTAGGGTTACTTAGCTAAAGCATTTCTGTTTATTGGTTGAATTAGTTTTAGGTTCATGATTGTAGTCACTTGTTCTTCTTGGACACTCTTGATTAAAATGGCTAATCCTTTATAGGCTTTGCCCTTTGTTTGTTATAGTTTTGAAATTGGCAGAAACTTTAGGGACTTAACTGAACTTAAAAATTTAGGAAAAAAGCTGAAATAAGCAGTAACCTAAAGGGTAAAAAAGGTATTTTTACTTAAGCTAAAAATAAAAAGTTTCTAGAAATGTATAACTGTCCTAGCTGTTATAAAAAATGTTGAAATATAGGATAGCTATGTAAAAAAGGAAGGTACTATTTATTCCCTAGGATAAGGAATATGCCTAAAAGATATCTTCCTAAGGCAACCTATATATAGGCTCACTCACTCTGAAAAAGAGGACACAATCATTAGCAATCATCAACATTCATAAGTATCATTCTCTGCAAAAAGTTTGCTTTCAAAAATTTTAGAAAACCTTAGAAATTTTTTCCAGAAAAGTTATCATTTTGTTTTACAAGTCAGAAACTGTTTGAAACAGAAGTTTTTCTTGGTTTATCTAGCTGGGTATTTTATTTCCGGTTTCAAGTTGCTGATCTTGGGTCTTGTTTTCTAGGCTTTGGTTTACTACTGCTGTTTGGTTTTATTGGTGGTTGTTTCATCTTAATGATTCAATTAGTTGTCCATTTGTTTTGTAGCTAGTTTTGCTGTTTAAGAGATCTATTTCTCTTGGTTTAGTCTATTTGCTATAATCAGGTATTTGCCTAAAATTTAAGACTCATTTTGGCATGAATAAGTTGATAGTTTTCATCTTTCATCATGTGTCTATTCTTTCACATTAGCATGTTAATTAGTATACTGTATTCATTTTAACTCTTGATTGTTTCTTCTTCTAATTGATGTGTTTGACATGAAAAAAGCAAAAGTTTATGGCCCTGCTATATAGCTGCTTAAATTGTTGTGTCCTCTTTACAATTGTGAGCCTATTTCTGAATTATACTAAACCTAAATTTTGCTTACTGAAGTTGTTTTGTTTCTTGCTACCTGCTTTTGCTACCCAGCTGATAATACACTAGTTAAATGACATTCCAAAAGTACTAAAAACCCTTATTTTATCTTTGCTGTTTTGGTATGTGAGTGGCTACAAGGCAAAATAATCTAAAGTTGAAGTTAAAAATGTGGATTTGTGAGAGGCAGTTCCATAACTGTTCTCTTGCAAGTCAACACCTTAGATGGGAGGACCTGAAGGTAGAAGAGAAATAAGAAATTGGAATGAGAAGTTTATTTTGATAATTTTTTAGTACTCTTTTAGACAGTAGTATGATAAGTTGTAAAAAAATGACATTTTGTACATTCAGAATTTTCAGCCCTGTAAATGGACTTTTATAATTCTTTAAATTCAGTTTTTTTTCTTTGGTTCGGTTAGTATTGGTCCTTCTTTTTTATTATGAACATATATTATGATGGCAAATCAGGCTAAACTTGCAAACAGGCCCAAATGTGGGGTCTATTCGAGCAAGTCTGTGCCTAGGACATTAGATCTGGGCAGTTTGGACCCAACAACTCAACCTAGTTGTAAATTCGTTTTCCTTCACAAATCATAAATATATATCTGGTATCTTGCAAATCAGTATAGTGTAATTAATTGTCAAATTAGCCTTGTATTTTGATTGTCCATTCAAGAATGAATTTGTTTATAGCCTTTTTGACTAATGTGTATCAAAAAATTAAAAGGGTAGATAGGCCCAGCTAGAAAACATAGCGACTGGGCCCACCTGATTTTTAGCCTACTTTGGGCCGTTTGCTTAAGGATCAGCGTAACATCCTGAAGTCTTTTAGCTTTTGGGCCAGTTTGGTAAACCTAATTCCAACCGCTAAAGCTGATTTTGTTTAATGGACTCTTGCCAGCCCAAAACACTTGCCTTAGATAACTTTAAAGAGCTTACGAAATTCTAGTTTAAGCTTCAATTAGGATCTTAGCCTTATTTAAATAATATCCTTTAGTTATAATAAAATTGAGGTGTGCCATAAAACCCCTTAACCCATGGCCCACTTAAAATTAATTCAAGAGTTAATCCTTATAGAAATTAAGGTGTTCCATTAATTAAACTTCCCATGGCCCTCATAAATGTTGTTGTTAATTTGAACTTCCGTAGTTGTTTTAAGCGTGTCCTTTAAATAATTCAATCATAACTACAGGTATGGTTTTCGTTGATCGCTGCCTACTCCGCACTACTAAAAAGTAGGAAGAGAGGGTCGCAATAGCTTTTACCTAATTTGTGGGTCGGGATTGATTTCCACAGGGAGCAAGGAAGGGAGTCGAGTATCTATCTAGAGTGGAGTTGTGTAATTGCTCCAAATATCACTTCCAATTATTTTTGGATTTTCCTTTAATAATCTACTATTATCAACTACTAATTATACCTGCAACTAGATTATGCTAAACGAGAATTGATACAAGTTATATCTAATAGATAAAAATGCACTAGGGTAGTGACTTTCACCTAGGTGGCTAATTGGCGGATAGTTGCTTTTAAGGCACGATTGACATGTTTGGGAAAATATGCTATAACCGTTGCACGATTTTACCCACTCTCACACCTCTTGGTAGAGAAAGTGATTTTGCCTAATTGACTTTCTCAAGACCAATTGGGTAGGCAAATTTTCTCAAACAACTAGGGTTCAAGTCGGGTAATTACTCTCTCGAGGTTTAACCCTTTAATTGGAACTATCGATTCTCTTGAGTCCATCCCAATTCCTTGTTGGGTCAATTTTAGGCTCAAGAAGAACCAAATCAACTTAGCACAAACCAGCGTTTGCAACCACTAATTCATAAATTAAACCATAAAATTGAACCAAATAACAAACACCCATAGCCAATCTAACCCTAAATCACAACACACATCAATTACACACACTAGGGTTGAGCCACAACCCTAACTAATGGGTTTAGCTACTCATATTTGAAGATAAAATCAGAGAAATAGATGAAGAAAAAAATATATTAATTAATTACTAAAGTAAATAAAAAGTTTTAATGATTAAAACTATGTAAAGGTGCCAAAATGGCTAAGAAATGCCTTCTCACGGGCGCTGCTAATGTACTATAATATCTGATACCCTAAAAATGGAAAAAGGTTCTATTCATACTAAGATGGAAAAACTGGACAAAAATGCCCGTGTGGGGTTAATGCGGACCGCACAAAATGGTGTGCAGCCGTACTAGGCTCTTGACTCTGAAATTCCAACTCTCTGAACCCAGGCTCTGCGGACTGCACAAAATGGACCGCGGTCATAGAGGCATCTAGCATTGTCCGCACAAACATAACCGTGGCCCGCATAGGATTGAAGCTAGGCTCTGTACATTTCTCTGAACATTGCTTTCGTGGACCGCATAAATGGTGGTGCGGACGCTGTTCCTTCAGTGTGGACTGCACAATCTGTATTGCGGCCGCATTGTTTTGATGCCTTCAAATCCAGCTCTCTGAATCTCCTTAATACGGACCGCATAAAGTGTAGTGCGGCCGCACTAGGCCTATTTACCCTGAGTTGTCTTGTCTTTGGTACTTGTACATGTTTCACTACTTTTGAGCTGATCTTTGACATCTCGTCACTTTGCCAACCAAAACTGCAATCAAGCACAACTTATGAGCCTTATGAGACTATTTTGTAAGAATTTATTATCAAAGCGTAAGCAAGAAGGAGCATGAAATACGTCAAAATCCCTAGTTACTAACTCCCCAAAAATTAAGCTTTTGATGTCCTCAAGCAAACAAAATAAGACCTACCCCTAAAGGGAAAATCCAATAATTTTCAGCTATCCTAAAGTAACCTCAACTAGCATCAATTGGGACTAACAATTTCCCTCAGTACAAATGGGTCATTAACAACATTTATCCTTTGAAAAACCATGGATCAAATGTGACACAAGAGCATCAAGAGTTGACTCATTACATCAAAGAAATCTCTCAATTAATTTGGTCATTGTGGAACCCAAACTCACACATCCTCAACTCTCCCTAAGCAAACCTCACCTTTTTGAATATTGGCACACAAAACGAGGTTAATGGGAATTCACTCATCTCTCTCAAGAAAAGGTCACAAGTCCGGCTCTAAGTACCATATGCTTGCCCCTTATGTAAGTATCCACTAATGTAAGCTTCATTCAACTCAAGATCATATAGGGATTTTGTGGAGTCATTGTGAAGGCTTTTGGTTCAGTGTAGGAAATGTTTTGATCTAAGCGGGTTCCATCTTCCTTTAAGCACTTCTTTTGATTCATTTAGCACAATTCACTTGACTCTTTGAGTTACTTCACCTCTTTATAAGGGGCTAGAGAGACACATTTCCACTCTTTCTTATGCAATTCAAAACGTTTTTCCTTTTTCAACTTTTCATACCTTTCTTTCTTTTGCTTTTCTTGAATCCCTTTTTATTCTTTTCTCACATTGAGCATTCTTTTTTGTCTTTTGCTTTTCTTTCTTTTTCATTGCCTTTCCTTTTCTTCATTTTTGTGCCTTATACCACTTTGTTGTCATCCACGTCTCCACCCCAAACTTATACTTTTTGCCATGTGCTCAAGGAAAGATCGGGTGCCAAGAGAGAGTATATTTTATAAGGGTATAGGCTTGTAACACGGTTCTTGAAAGAAAAAGGTCTAAGGCTCAAAAGGGTTAACAAGGGATCATATCATTGGTAGGCTATAGAATTATTCAAACTATCATTTGGATCAAGGAGAGCCTATAATTACTTCTCAAGTCAAATTTCACTTAAGATTTCGCCTCAACAAACATGCAGGGCAAGTTCTAGATCAATGGTTCAGACTTGGACTCGCACTTCGATTTCTCACCATACAAGCTAAAGGATTGCTAAAGACATAGGGTCGGGGACCCACAATGACCTTAGATACAATTTAAGCACACAATGGTCCCGAAAAACCACTTGATGATTATCGGCCAATGCAAGAGTTTCAAGGCCACAAATTTCACCATCCTAAACACAACATTTTGTCTTTGACCTTGGGATCAAAGGAAAATGTGCTAGGCCCAAGTGAAGCTTTGCTTGAGGTACCCTTAACTACAAACTACTAAAAACAAAAACAAAAATGGACTCAAACACTTAAGAAGGTTGTCACACCATCCATCATTGGGAAGAGCCACCCGGTTCACACAATACTCCACCTTTTGAAAAAACCGTGGTATTATGAAAACCAAAGACTTATTGAAAACATCAAAAAAGAAACAAAAAGGTAAGAACATAAACAAGAAGCTAAAAATGAAAATTTTTTGCGAAAATAAAATGAATATATACAATAGGGGATTTGACTATACAATGGGGAATGAATATATACAATGATGTAACTTTATATACAGACCAAAGGAAAGGTAAAAAGTGCGATAAGAGTAACTAAATGTAAAATTATATACAGACCAAATGAAAATCAAGAAAGCATAAAATGAATCACTATATATACAATAATCCAAAAATATAGGGCACACCCTCTCAAATAAAAGTTGGCATTGTCACCAATGCCAACTAAACCAAATAAGCACCAAAAATAATAGAGAAAGGATAGAAGACTCCCTAATCCATGTCCGTCTACATAGGCGATCCCTGGGTCCTCTGTGTGCTCGGGAACCTCAGACTGGTTCCCGGTGTCCTGCTGCTCAACTGCTGGGACCTGGACTTGGACTTGGACAGGCTCTAATCTGGTACACCCTGTAGCTGACAGGAGGAAGTCTCCGCTAGGTCCGCCAACTGGATGATAGCATCAATCAGCTCTACGAATCATCCTCTTCCTCTTTGGGGGCCGCTGTGACTGCTCCGGCTGTGGCTCAGCTGTTGGAATTGGTTCCTCAAATAATAGGTCTAAAGGCAGCTGGTCTACCTTCAACATGTCAACATCTGCCCGCAGCTCCTTCATGAACTCCTTGGAGACCCGTGTCTTGTACATCTCCTTATACTCCTTAGCAAGCTCCTTGAGAGCCTTGCTATGTGAATCACCTGCCTTTGCCAATACATCCTGAGTAGTGCGGATCTTCTTCTGGTTCTCTAGAATTCCCTTCAAAGCATCCTCTATCAATTGTGGAACCTGTGCTGGCTGAGGTGCCGACTAAGCTGCAATAGTGATGGTCAGGGTGGACAACTTGGATGATGCAGTATACATCCAGCTTTTGATACTCTGAAGCGTCTGTCTCAGTCGGTGGGTAGTGATAGGATGAGCTTGGGAAGATGGGATCTCCGGGCCTGCTGGCATGGAAGGGCTAGGTGTCACGACCCAAACTGGAGGGCCATGACTAGCACCCGACCATACTTGCCGAGCACCAACATACATTTTATCT
>MU722982.1:12022-32088 GCA_026770625.1 Nicotiana glauca
GCAACAGTGATATTTGTGGAGCGGGTTGCACGCCGCAACAGTAATTGATACCATGTGTTTGTATCGAGTATTGTTTCTTGTTCATTGCGAATCTAAGTTGTTCTAGTTTGTTACTTGGGATTACTGTTGATATTGTACTCCCCCATAGCATGTCTCCCCCTCCCATGTTGTTAATTGCCTTGTATTCGATATCCCATTGTATATTTATAACTGCACAGGTTCATGTGGTGCCCAGTCTAGCCTCGTCACTACTTCGCCGGGGTTAGGCTAAACACTTACCAGCACATGGGGTCGGTTGTGTTGATGCTACACTTCTGTGCATTTTTGCACAGGTCCAGGTTTTGACGAGCAGCAGCAGCAGTAGTACGGGAGCAGGATTTCATTATCACGAGACTGAGGTAGCCTTGTAGGCGTCCGCAGGCCCGGCGTCTCTTCTTTATGTTCTATTTTAGAGTGTTGCCTCATTGTTTGCGAGATAGACAACTTATATATTTCTTTCAGACCAATGTATTTAGTGTTTCTTTAGTAGTTTGTGAGTAATGTGACACCAAATCTTGGGTAGAGGCTATATTCGATTGTTCCGCATTTTGATTCGTATTTATCAGACAGACTTCCGCTATTGTTCTCATTAGAATTAATGTTTTATATTGATGCTATAGACTGTTGAGATAATTATTGAATGATGAAAAGGTAAATAAGTTGGCTTGCCTAGCTACCACGAGTAGGCGCCATCACGATCCCGATGGTGGAAAATTCGGGTCGTGACAAGTTGGTGTCAGAGCACTAGGTTACATAGGTCTCACAACTCACGGACAAACTTAGTAGAGTGTGAGGGGTAGGTACGGAGACGTCTGTACTTGTTCCCCAGAGTCTATTGAGTTAGGTAAAATCTCTTATTTGTTCTTTCTTGTCGTGCGATTTGGTTTCTCAAATGCTGATTGAATTTCTACTCTGTTCTTTCGCAAATGGCGAGAACACGCGCTTCCTCATTCACCGATCAGCAGTCCGAAAAAAGCAGCTCCCACTAGGGGCAGAGGACGTGGCCATGCTAGGGGCCGAGGTAGGGGCAGGGCCCAGCCACCAGTAGCAGCGCTAGTGCCGGAGCCTCAGGTTGACCTTGATGAGGAGGTTCCGGCCCCAGATGAGAAGGTTCCAGTGGGCCCAACTTTTGTCCCAGAGGGGTTTATTGCTACCCCAGTTCTTCAGGGCGCCTTGGTCCGATTGGTTGGCCTTATGGAGAGTGTCACCCGAGCAGGATTGCTTTCTGCTGCACCAGCCACTTCCCAGGATGGAGGAGGAGCCTAGACTACTGTTGCACGTACTCCAGAGCAGGTAGCTCCCCAGACTCAGGTTCCACTGGTTCAGACAGCTGCGGCAGTTCAGCCGGGGGTAGTTGCACAGACCGGTGATGGAGCGGCTATGTCCGCAGATGCCTTATGGAGGTTGGACAGGTTCACCAAGCTCTTCACTTCTTCATTCAGCGAAGCTTCTTCTGAGGACCCCCAGGATTTCCTATATAGCTGCCACGAGGTTCTTCGAAACATGGGAATTGTGGAGTCCAATGGAGTTGATTTTGCGGCTTTTCATTTATTTGGATCTGCCAAGACTTGGTGGAGGGATTACTGTTCAGCCAGACCAGCAAGGTCGCCGCCTTTGACTTGTGATTAGTTCTCGGAGTTGTTCCTCGAGAAGTTTGTTCTCGTTACTCAGAGGGATGCTTATCGGAGGCAGTTTGAGCGCCTCCAGCAGGGGTCTATGACGGTCACCCAGTATGAGACCCAGTTTATTGATCTAGCTCGTCATGCCCTCATCATACTCCCCACTGATAGGGAGAGGGTAAGGAGATTTATTGATGGTTTGATCCAGCCTATTCGTCTTTAGATGGCCAGAGAGGCGGGTAGTGACATTACTTTTCAGGAGACGGCCAATGTGGCCCGGAGGATCGAGATGGTTCTACCACAGGGGGGTGGTTATAGGGCAGACAAGAAGCCCCGTCACTCAGGTCGATTCGGTGGTGCCTCATCTGGAGGCAGGGATTCTTATGATAGGGGCCAGTCCTCCAGGCCTTTTCAGTCAGCCCTCTAGGCTTCATAGGGTGTCTCAGGTGATCGTGGTTTTCGTGGACAGTATTCTGATCAGCAGCCCATCAGTGCACAGCCTCTTCAGAGTGTTCGTGGAGGTTATTTGGGCTGTCAGGGCCAGTCTCATCGTACAGGGGGATGTTATGAGTGTGGTGAGTATGGTCACATCAGGAGAGCTTGCTTGAGATTGAGGGGTACACAGTCACTGCAGCAGGTTACTCGCCCCATGATTTAGGCACCAATTGACCTACAGCTTGCCCAGCCAGCCAGGGGCGGGGGTACGGATCATAGAGGTGGAGGTCAGGACCGTAGAGGTTGAGGCCATACCGCCAGAGGTAGGGGTCAGCTGGTGGCCGATCGTCCTAGAGACATGGTTCAGGGAGGTGGGGATGAGCCCCGATTTTATGCTTTTCCAGCCACGCTAGAGGCGTAGGCGTCAGATGCTATTATTACAGGTACTATTCTAGTTTGTGATAGAGATGCGTAAGTGCTATTTGACCCTGGGTCTACATATTCATATGTGTCTTCCTATTTTTCACCCTGCCTGGCTATGTCTAGTTCTGCTTTGGACATTCCTGTTTATGTGTCTACACCGGTGGGTGACTCCATAGTAGTCAACCAGGTGCATCATTCCTGTGTGGTTGTGTTTGAGGGTCTTGAGACCCGTGTCTATCTACTACTATTAGATATGGTGGATTTTGACGTTATATTAGGGATGGATTGGTTGTCCCCAGATCATGCCATCTTGGATTGCCATGCCAAGATGGTGACCTTGGCCTTGCCAGAATTGCCCCGACTAGAGTGGAGAGGGACCTCAGGCCATGCCACTTGCAATGTTATTTCCTATGTTAAGGCTCGACGCATGGTCAAGAAGGGGTGTTTAGCTTATCTAGCATATGTTCGCGACTCCAGCGCAGAGGTTCCTTCTATTGACTCGGTTCCTATTGTCTGGGAGTTTCCCGAGGTTTTCCCTTCAGACCTGCCGGGTATGCCACCCGACAGGGACATGGATTTCTGTATCGGTCTGGTTTCGGGCACGCAGCCCATTTCTATTCTGCCGTATTGCATGGCCCCGCCAGAGTTAAAAGAGTTAAAGGACCAGTTGCAGGATTTACTAGAGAAGGGTTTTATCCAGCCTAGTGTTTCTCCTTGGGGTGCGCCGGTGTTATTTGTAAAGAAGAAGGATGGTTCGATGCAGATGTGTATTGATTATCAGTAGTTAAACAAGGTGACGATAAAGAACAAATATCCACTGTCGAGGATTGATGATTTTTTTGACCAGCTTCAGGGAGCAAGGGTGTTCTCAAAGATAAACTTGAGGTCTGGCTACCATCAGCTGAGGATTAGAGCGTCTGATGTCCCTAAGACAGCATTTCGCACTTGGTATGGGCACTAAGAGTTTTTAGTCATGTCATTTGGGTTGACCAATGCCCCAGCAGCATTTATGGAGTTGATGAACCGAGTGTTCAGGCCTTATCTAGACTTGTTCGTGATAGTCTTTATAGACGATATTCTAGTGTACTCCCGCAGCCGGGAAGAGCACGAGCAGCACCTCAGAGTAGTTCTCCAGACTCTGAAGGATAGACAGTTATATGCTAAGTTTTCGAAGTGCGAGTTCTAGTTGAGTTCGGTTGCATTTCTAGGTCATATTGTATCAGCAGAGGGAATTCAGGTGGACCCAAAGAAGATTGAGGCAGTCAAGAATTGGCCTCGACCCGCTTCAGTGACCGAGATTCAGAGTTTCTTGGGGTTAGTAGGTTATTACCGTCAGTTCGTGGAGGAATTTTCGTCTATTGCAGCCCCGATGACCAGATTGACCTAGAAGGGTGCCCAGTTAAGATGGTCAGATGAGTGTGAGGCGAGCTTTCAGAAGCTCAAGATAGCTCTGACCACGGCACCGGTGTTGGTTTTGCCCACAGGTTCAGGGCCTTACACAGTCTATTGTGATGCTTCCTGTATTGGGATGGGAGCAATATTGATGCAGGATGGCAAAGTCATTGCCTCTGCTTCGAGGCAGTTGAAGATACATGAGAAGAATTATCCGGTTCATGATCTAGAGTTGGCAGCGGTTGTTCATGCTTTGAAGATTTGGAGGCATTACCTATATGGTGTGATGTGTGAGGTGTACACGAATCACAAGAGCCTTCAGTACCTATTCAAGCAGAAGGAGTTGAATGTGAGGCAGAGGAGATGGCTAGAGTTTTTGAAAGACTATGATGTTACTATCTTATATCACCCGGGTAAGGCCAATGTGGTGGCCGATGCATTGAGTAGGAAGTCCATCAGCATGGGTAGTCTTGCTTATATCCCGGTTAGCCAGAGGTCGCTTGATTTAGATGTTCAGGCCTTGGCTAATCGATTCGTGAGATTAGATATTTCTGAGCCCAGCAGGGTATTGGCTTGCACGGTCGCTCGTTCTTCTCTATTGGAGCGTATCCGTGATCGGCAGTTTGATGATCCCCATTTGTGTGTCCTGAGAGACACGGTGCAGCATGGAAGTGCCACGAAAGTGACCTTAGACGATGATGGTGTGTTGAGATTGCAGGGACGAGTTTGTGTGCCCAATGTGGATGGGATTCGAGAGTTGGTCTTAGCGGAGGCCCATAGTTCTCGGTATTCTATTCACCCGGGCGCCACGAAGATGTATCAAGACTTGCGGCAGCATTATTGGTGGCGTAGAATGAAGAAGGATATTGTTGCGTATGTGGCTCGGTATTTGAATTGTCAGCAGGTCAAATATGAGCATCAGAGGCCCGGTGGGTTATTTCAGAGGATTGAGCTCCCCGAGTGGAAGTGGGAGAGGATTACCATGGATTTCATTACGGGACTTCCGTTGACCCGGAAGAAGTTTGATGCCATTTGGGTCATTGTTGCTAGGCTGACCAAGTCAGCACACTTCATTCCAGTGGCAGTCTCCTATTCATCTGAGAGGTTAACTGAGATTTATATCCGGGAGATTGTTTGCCTTCATGGTGTACCGGTATCCATCATTTCAGAACGGGGTACGCAGTTTACCTCGCGCTTCTGGAGAGCAGTTCAGCAAGAGTTAGGCACCCAGGTTCAGTTGAGCACATCGTTCCATCCTCAGATGGACGGTCAGTCCGAGCAGACTATTCAGATTTTGGAGGATATGGTCCAAGCTTGTGTCATTGATTTTGGAGGCTCGTGGGACCAGTTTTTACCTTTAGCAGAGTTCGCCTACAACAACAGCTATTAGTCTAGCATTCAGATGGCTCCATATGAGGCGTTGTATGGTAGGCGATGTCGGTCTCCATTCGGATGGTTTGAGCCAGGAGAGGCTCGGTTATTGGGTACAGACTTAGTTCAGGAGGCCTTAGATAAGGTCAAGATCATTCAGGAGAGGCTGCGTTCAGCTCAGTCTAGGCAAAAGAGTTATTCAGACCGTAAGGTCCGAATGTAGATTTTATGGTTAGTGAGCCGGTATTGCTCCGAGTGTCGCCTTTGAAGGGCGTGATGAGGTTCGGAAAGAAGGGCAAGCTTAGCCCTAGGTACATTGGTCCGTTTGAGATTCTTGATCGAGTGGGAGAGGTGGCTTATAGACTTGCATTGCCACCTAGCTTATCAGCCGTGCATCCAGTTTTTCATGTATCTATGCTTCGGAGGTATCACGACGATCCTACACATGTGTTAGACTTCAGCACTGTCCAGTTGGACATGGATTTATCTTACGAGGAGGAGCCAGTAGCTATTCTAGACCAGTAGGTTTGTTAGTTGAGATCTAGGAGTTTTCCCTTTGTTCGTGTTCAGTGGAGAGGTCAGCCCTCTGAGTCCTCGACCTGGGAGTCCGAGTCTGATATGCGGAGCCGTTATCCATATCTATTTCCTGACTCAGGTACTTCTTTCTTTTATCCGTTCGAGGACGAACGATTGTTTTAGAGGTGGAGGATGTGACGACCCAAAGGGTCATCACCTGTTTCCTCACTCGTTCTGTGCTTTCGAGGCCTTGAAAACCTCATTTTTACTTACCTCGATTTACGTACACAGTTCGGGCGCGTAGACGGAAATCGTTTATGTTGAAATATGTGAATTCTGTGAAACATTTGAAGAATTTTGATATTAATATGATTATAGTTGACTTTGGTCAAAATTTTTCGTAAACGGACTTGGACCCGAGATTGGACGGTCCCGGAAGGTCCGTAGAAAAATATGGGACTCGGGCATGTGCCCGGAGTCGAATTCGGAGGTCTAGACCCCGAGATATGAATTTTTCCGTGAAATTATTTTTCTGAAATTATTAAGGAAAATAGAAATGAAAATTTATTAAATGACTATGGTATCAGGATCGTATTTTGATTCCGACGCCCGGTACAAGTCTTATATATTGTTTAAGCGCTTTCTGTGATGTTTGGTCGAAATCGGACTTCGTTTGACGTGTTTCGGACTATAAGTTCCAAGTTTGAAAGTTTATTAAGTTTAGAAGAAAAATCATGAGTTTTGAGGCTTGATTCTATGTAAATGATGTTATTTTGGCGATTTGATCGCGCGAGCAAGTCCGTAGGGTGTTTTTGAGGTTGTGTGCATGTTCGTTTTGGAGCCCCGAGGGCTCAGGTGAGTTTTGGATAGGCATCAGATTGCATTTCTCATATTTGAAAAAGCTGTTATTCCTCAGTTCTGGTATCTTCGCACTTGCGAAGAATTTCTCGCAAATGCGAGCTTCGCAAATACGAAGGCACCATCGCAAATGCGAAGAAGGGGAAGGCCGTGCAGGATCGCAATTGCGATAAAGACTTCGCAAATGCGAAGTCTGGTATGATGGGCTGTAATCGCAAATATGACACCCTTGCTCGCAAAAGCGAGATGGTCTTGGTCGCAAATGTGATAAATCGTTCGCAAATGCGAACCTTGGCAGCCAGACCTGGGTTCGCAAATGCGATCCCAGATGTCGCATTTCCCAGGAAAACATTGTTCGCAAATGCGAACCAATATTCGCAATTGCCATATCCACAGCCCAGCAATTTTTATACATAGTCGAAATTTCATCATTTTTCACCATTCTTTCAAAACCCAAACACCATAGGCAATTTTTCAAGAGCAAACTTCATCCCAAATCACTTGTAAGTTAATTTTTACTCGATTCTTTCAATCTTTAACATCATTAAACATCTTTTCCACTTGAAACCAAGGATTTTCATGGGTGAAATTGGGATTTTTAGGTAGAACCTAGATTTTCTATAAATTGGGGAGTTGGACCTCGATTTGAGGTCCGATTTCAAAACAAATTACATATTTGAGTTCGTGGGGGAATGGGTAACCAGGTTTTGGTTCGAACCTCGGGTTTTGACCACGTGGGCCAGGGGGCATTTTTGGAATTTTTGGAAAAAACTTGGAAAAATCATTTTTATGCATTCAAATCGATTCATATAGTGTTTATTAAAGTAATTGAACAATTTGTGATTAGATTCGAGCGAATTGGAGGTTGAACCGCGAGGTAAAGCAATAGTTGAGGATTAAGTGGATTTCAAGGCTTTGAGGTAAGTGTTTGGTTTAACCCTAGCTTGAGGGAATAGGAGTTGAGTCTTGTTGCTAATTGTTATGTGATCGACTATGATGTATAGGCATGGTGACGAGTATCTATACATTGGTGTCTAGCATGACCGTGAGTCCTTATAATGTGATCACCACGAGTTGGTTGTGAACTCCGTGTCTATTGGAGAAATTCTATATGTTGTGAATAACGTGTGAACGGTAAAATAATTATTCGATTCCTGGGAGGATTGGCTCGAATTGTGATACGAATATTGAAAGTATATGAAAAGACTGGATGATTTGGAGCGATGGCTCAAAATGGTAGAGTGAATTATAAGACAAGAAAAGCAAGAAAAAGAAAGTGTTGTTGATTATCCCCTTGCCGGGATGTTTGGTTGAACTTGTTGGATTCTATTCCCTTGCCGGAATTTTTTTCAAATGTTTGCTTATTGTTATGTCCCTTAATTGTGACTGTTGTTTGAGGAGTCAGACTGTTAATGATATTGAGGAGCGGGTTGCATGCCGCAACAATAATTTTGAGGATCATGTTGTGCGCCGCAACAATGATATATGAGGGTCGTGTTGCACGCCGCGACAGTGACACCTGATAAATGGTATGGGTCGGGTTGCACGCCGCAACAGTAATATTTGTGGAGCGGGTTGCATGCCGCAACAGTGATATTTATGGAGCGGGTTGCACGCCGCAACAGTAATTGATAACATGTGTTTGTATCGAGTATTGTTTCTTGTTCATTGCGAATCTAAGTTGTTCTAGTTTGTTACTTGGGATTGCTGTTGATATTGTATTCCCCCATAGCATGTCTCCCCTCCCATGTTGTTAATTGCCTCGTATTCGATATCCCGTTGTATATTTATAACTGCACAGGTTTATATGGTGCCCGGTCCAGCCTCGTCACTACTTCGCCGGGGTTAATCTAGACACTTACCAGCACATGGGGTCGGTTGTGCTGATGCTACACTTCTGTGCATTTTTGCACATCCAGGTTTTGAGGAGCAGCAGCAGCAGTAGTACGGGAGTAGGATTTCATTATCACGAGACTGAGGCAGCCTTGCGGGCGTCCGCAGGCCCGACGTCTCTTCGAGACAGACAGCTTATATATTTCTTTCAGACTACTGTATTTAGTGTTTCTTTAGTAGTTTGTAAGTAATGTGACACCAAATCTCGGGTAGAGACTATATTCGATTGTTCCGCGTTTTTGTTTCGTATTTATCAGACAGACTTCCGCTATTGTTCTCATTAGAATTAATGTTTTATATTGATGCTATAGACTGTTGAGATAATTGTTGAATCATGAAAAGGTAAATAAGTTGGCTTGCCTAGCTACCACGAGTAGGCGCAATCACGATCCCGATGGTGGGAAATCCGGGTCGTGACACAAGACCGCATTTAACTATTTATTGAATTATTCTGGAACAAGTTACGATTGTCGTATACTTGCTTGTTTTGTACACATTGCGAATTGTGTCACGGAAACTGTACCCACGATCTACAACATGTTTAATTTATTAGCATTATTAGAAGTTGTGACCGGATCACATGAAATGTGCATCCGGATTTGGAAATTACGTATCACAACTACGTCACGGGAACCGTACCCGTAGCTATGATGATTTTATTATAACGCGCCTAAAGCAATTAGCGCATTTAATTATTTTCCTAATCTTTGAGATTGTTGTGATGCCAAATTTATGAACAAGACATTATTGGGGGCAAATAGGCTAGCTAATATGATCTATTACTTGGCCCAAATTCCTTATGGTTCAAGACCCACCTTATGGCCCATTCTTATTCCTTGCCAAGAAAGAAACAACTCCAATTTTTCTATCTACCCGATTAAAAGCATTTATTCAAGAACCAAGACTACATGCATCATAATCGAAATAGAAACTAAGTAAAACAATTTAAATGAAAACTAAGACATGCTACCAAGCTATCCTAACACAGTGAAATGAGAATGAAAATTTAGAAAAAAGACCTTTAATTGATGAATAATGCTGGAAATTGCAAATCAATCTGGCTAAACAAAGTAACAATCATTGGACTGAAACACCAAAATTAACAAACCGGAACCTCGAATCGACACCGGAAAGCTCAAAACCCAAATCGACTTCAGTCAGATGATAAACTAAAACCTCCAAATAGCTGACAACTGACAGAATGCAGAAGAATGAATGTTCTGTAATTATTGACGAAAAATGAAATCTCTCAAAAAGAGTCACAACTTTGCATTGGGAACTGCTTTTTCTTTATATTGTTTTCTGAGTCCCTTTCAAATCCGATCGAAACAAAAAAGAGTGATAAGTTAGTAATTGTAATAATATCGGCTAAAAAATGAGGAGGGGCGTATCAGTTAGGTTTCGTGTAGGGTGATGGATGCTCTCTTTTTTGTGGTGGGTCGCCATTCTTCTTAGAGTTGTAAAGATATGGTCCGATTTTTTTTGTCTATGGAAATCGGCCGCTGATGGGAACGGCGTAGGGAGGGGGGAGGGGGAGGGGGGTTCTCTCTTTTTTATCACTGAATGATCTTTTAAGTAGTGTATGTTTTAGGTATTAGGGTTAGGTTAGTGGGTATTGGGTGTTAGGCTTGGGTTATTATGGGTTAGATCCGAATTGGGCCAAATTTTGGCCAAATTCTTAACTTTTTTTCTAAAATAATGCCAAATTTATACTATAAAATACATAAATAAATCTAATTAATTAACATAAATAATATTATATTATGAAACAATATTTTTTGGTATTTTTTAATTTTGTGATAAAATAAAGTAAAAGAGTCAAAACTAGCTAAAATAGCGATATTAGACCTAAACTAAATCTTTAAAAGCTAAAATGTATAAAATTTCGGAGAGGGTCAAAAATCACATGTCTACAGCTGCCCCTATTTGACTGGAAATACAAAGTATTTTCAGACAAAGAACGACGAGACAGGTTTTTTGACTTGACCCTTATTTAGAGAGACCAAAAACTAAAAGAAAGGAGAATGTGACCAAGCCCTGGTATTTGAGTTGCCTACATATCCTTGGCTATAAAGGAATCAAGCCACGTGTAGTTCCAAAGTAGGAACAATAATGGAGTACACCGAGGTGGAGAGCAGATTGAGGTGTCGTTCCGTCGAGGTTCCGGTCCGCAATCCTGTTATTACATCAAAATCTAAATCTAAAAGAATTAACACTCCTATCAGCTATGAGTAATAATATTCCTATCTATAAGTCTTCTGAAGCTTGATCTTGAGTCTTGAATGGTTCTTCATACAAACTTTTGATTTGACCTTGATGCTTACTAGCTGCAGGTGATGCTTCATTCTTCCTCGGCTTCTTGGAATCAGGACCAGACATGTAGTGCTCGTGACTTCAGCCATGTCTTGAGAAATTCACATCTTTCATCTACTTCTAAATTTTGGATTTTCTTTTTTTTTTTGAATTGAGAGTACTTCTATTGGTCATCTTGGATTGTGAACCGAATTATTATCGCGAGCTTCTGCTACTTCTAATTTGAATTAAATTCTGAAATGACTTCCCTTGTTCTCTAGGTGGGTGCCTGCTACTGACTTGAAACTTGAAATAATTCCGAAACGAATCCCCTTGTTCTCCAGGTGGGTGCCTGCAATCAAAACAACTAAACAAGCAAAATTTTCTGCCGCAGATTGCACTAGGAAGATTTGTGAGTTCTTAGAAAAATTGTAAACAACTTATGTTACTAATGCAATGATGATAGTAAACTAAAGAATCGACTAGGATATACAACTCCTCTGAGTAAAACCAAGAAAATTTGACTAGCAAATGCGTCTCCTAAAAATAAAACATGAATGACCTAGGTTAGGAAGTGCGTCTCCTACGGGGGAAACTTGAATGAACCAAACTAGGAAGTGCGTCTCCTAAGGCTGAAACTCGAATGAATCAAAATAGAAAGTGTGTCTCCTAGGATAAAAGTCAAATGACTCAAACTAGGAAGTGCTCTCCTAGCTATGAACTTAAATGACCTAAACTAGGAAGTGCGTCTTCTAAGGTAAAATCTCATTTTAGGAAGTGTGTCTCCTAAAACAAAAATATAGCCTAAAAGACCCAGATTAGGAAATGCATCTCCTACGGGTAAAACCTCAGTGACTCAAATTAGGAAGTGCGTCTCCTAGAGATAAATTTAAATGACTAAAGCTACAAAGTGCGTCTCCTAACAAGTATAATCTGAAAGACCCCTACTAAGAAGGGCTTCTCCTAATGGGTAAAACCTTAGTGACTCGAACTAGGAAGTGTGCCTCCTAGAGATGAATTTAAATGACCAAAGCTAGGAAGTGCGCCTCCTAACAAGTATACTATGAAAGACCCCTACTAATAAGTTCATCTCCTAGCGGGTAAAACATCAATGACTCCAACTAGGAAGTGCGTCTCCTAGGAATGAACTTAAATGACCCAAAACTAGGAAGTGCATCTCCTAGGGGGTAAAATATAAATTTAGGAAGTGCATCTCCTAAAATAAAATATAACTTGTAAACCCGGACTAGGAAGTGCGTCTCCTAAAATAAAATATAACTTGAAAACCTGGACTAGGAAGTGCGTCTCTTAGGGATGAATTTAAATAACCCAAATTAGGAAGTGCGTCTCCTAAAACAAAAAATATAACTTGAAAGACCCAAACTAGGAAGTGAATCTCCTAGGGGTGAAACATCAATGACTCGAACTAGGAAGTGCGTCTCCTAGGAATGAATTTAAGTGACCCAAAACTAGGAAGCGCGTCTCTTAGGGGGTAAAATCTCAATTTAGGAAGTGCGTCTCCTGAAAGTATATCCTGAAAACCCCAGACTAGGAAGTGCGTCTCCTAGGTGTAAAATCTCAATTTAGGAAGTGCGTCTCCTAAAAAAAAATATAACCTAAAATACCCAAACTAGAAATTGCATCTCCTAGGGATGAACTCTCAATTTAGGAAGTGCATCTCCTAAAACTAAAATATAATCTGAAAGACCCAGACATAGGAAGTGCGTCTCCTAGGGGTGAAACTTAAATGAACCAAACTAGGAAGTGCGTCTCCTAGAAAGTATAATAAGAAAGACTCAGGCTAGGAAATGCGTCTCCTAGATGTGAGACTGAGCTTGAGGAAAAACTATAAACCAAGTTTGACTAAACTAAAAATTGACCCTATTCTCCAGGAGGGACCCCTGAACTCAAGAAAAATTGGAGATTATAACTTAAGGAAGCTAACAATTAACCCTATTCTCCAGGCGGGACCACTGAGCTTAAGAAAATTAAAGACTAACAACTGGAGGAAACTAAAAACTGACCCTATTCTCTGGGCGGGACCCCTGATCTAAAGGAATGCTAAAAATTAATAACTTAATAAAAATTAAAAATTGATCCTATTCTCCAGGTGGGACCCCTGATAATAAGGAAAACGAAAGATTAACAACTTAAGAAGAATTAAAAAAACTGGCACTATTTTCCAGGCGAGACCCCTAATCATAAGAAAACTAAATATTCTTTACAACTAAGGGGATGTCTAGGAGGCATGGTTCTTATTAACTAGGGCACTTTCTTGAAGGATGATGATCTTCTCAACTAGGGGTTTCCTAGGAGGTTAAAAAAACATTATCAAACAACCTTTGTACTGACAAAATTAGGCATGACACTTGAAAGGTTTAAACTTCCAAGCTTTGATTTGGACACAGTCTTCGTCCCTGTTTCAAACAAAAAAAACTTGTGCGTTTAAACATGGTGGTTGGTTTGTGGCCTTGAATTTGAGGGTGATTGCTCCTTCACTTCCCATTATAACTTTGATTTCAACTTGAAAGACCTTGCTTTTTTATTGTCTAACCAGTTTCTCTGTCACCCTTGTTATAGAAAACACCTCTGATCCGTGCAAACCAAATACCCTTTATCTATTGCATTGCTCAAGAATTTACATATACCGAACCTTTTCATTTTACATGAATCCCAAAGCACGTTGATTGTTACCAACTGAGTGCACACACTGTTCTTTCCTGACTTATGCCACTTTGATGTGCTTGCCAGATTCCGTTTTGTGCAATTGGAAAGCTGCTAGCAAATTTTGAAGTTATTTGTCACTTGTTCTGACCAAGAAGACTCAAAAAGAGGAAGTAAACAAAACAAAAGGAACAATATAAGGGACAATATGGAAAGAGATGATACGCAACAAGAAAATTATAAAGTAGAAACTTATGAGATGTGGACACCAACTCAAATGACCATGACATGCACTTTTGGATTAAGTGACGTAATTTATCAAGCAAATCTAATATTTAACTCTTGTTGTACCTTTGAGTCGTGAAACTGGCCTTCAATGCTTCGATTATCCTATCTGAATTACGATCCTTATTCGAATTGTAGTGCCAGAAGAGTTTCACCATCAAGCCCCTCTCATTTTGTTCTTTATCTCAACTCACCGTCGCTTTATGATGCCTGTGATGGTTTTCACCAATAAGACTCTCTCATTTTGCACTTTTCTTCTTATTTCCTTTGATTTTGTAGATGAAAATGCATTAACCATGGTAAAAATATCATATGCTATTGGCATGGCTAACTCAACATTCCCAAAGATTATTTGGGAGGTCTTTATTGGACTGTAATGTGGCTTTTGGATAGTGTTGGAAAGAAAGATATTATAAAGGCTCAAAGTAAGTAAGATAACAAGGTTAATTTATTTACAACTTTTGGAATCCATTTTAAAACTTTGCCCCAATTTCATAAAACAAGAAAAATTGAATCTCCTCTTCTTTTTTTAGATGGAATTTCTAAGAAAGACTACCCCTCTTGACTTCGTGGGATTATGAAATATTTTATTTGGTGGGACTGAACCGTAAGGCCACCTATGTATCTTGTGACGACAAGAATCAAGTCAATGTAATTCACAAGACTACTCTTTGTTGCTGCTATTTTCCTTTCTTTTTCTTTTTGTTTGTTTTTTTTTCTTTCTCCTTTTTTTTGTTTTTCTTTTGAAATTTTTCTTTTTAATTTAAGGAAGTTTCTAAAACAAACCTTATAAGGCATGAGTTTTTTTATATGTAATGACTCTAACTCGATTCCAAAAGAGAGGAGGTCAAGAAAATTAGCATAGACTCAAAAGGGGTACCGAATGGTATAAAGCGTTTGGGTAGCTAAAAAAGGGCCTCCCAATCCCTAAAACTGCCAAGTACAACATTTTTTTTGCATCTCCGGCATTGTTATCACTGATATTCCTTCCATTATTTTTACCTTATCAAGTACAGAACTCTTGTTGGTTGATTTCCTCTTCACAATGGATACCCTCTGTCTGTTTGGAGCAAAATCCTTTTGCTTTTTCTTGTTACTTGAGATGCACTCGAACTCAAAGTTGCTTTCTTCAAATTGTTGTGATTCACTCTCTTGTAACAAATTCTTGTCGTCCTTTTAACTTCCCAAACTATCTGTCCTAGTTTCACACAGTTCGGGCTTTAAATGATCTCAAAATGTCTAAATTTGTACTTATTTTCCTCAAATGTCCCTATCATCTTCAAAATTGTTTCATTGCTTCATGATTAATTAACTTTTAAGCCCAGGCCTAGAATTAGCATGCATGTCATGTCACTAGAGCCAGCATGAAGAAAACTATAAAAGGAAAAGAGAACTAAACAAAAAATGACTAGAAATAACGAAAATAGAAAATTATATTAGACAGACAGTAAAAGGGTTTAAATAACAAAACAAGAAAAATAAACTGGGGTTACAACCCTGGAACAAACCTAAATAACACTAAATGAGTTGCTACGACTAAAGGAACTAGGAAAAATAAAAGGATAGAAAGGTTTGAGTCACAAGAAAATATCCGGATTACAACCTTGAAATAACCCGGATAAAAGAAATGACAACAAAATAAACCATCAAGACTCCTCCTCAGCTAGCCAAGAAAGGAACGTCTTTCCATTTACCAAGCTCGACATCTTACCAAGTTCCACATCAATATTATCAAGATCGTTACCAACTTCAATATCATTAACTTCAGTCAGCAAGTTCCCAAGAGGGTTCTCATACTCCCTGTGCAAGTAAAGGATTCTATGCGATATTCTGGGTGCCACTGTCCTGGATCACAATTATCCCTTCGTGAATCATTCTTTCTATTTCTTTTTTCAAAGAACGAAAATCTTCAATGCTATGAACTTGGACATTAGAGTGGTACATGCACTGTACAGTATGATCAAAATCTTTTGCATATGGGTCCGAAGTATAGCCGAGGAGCGTGTTAATTAGGCCAGGCTATTTTAACTTTTCAAACAAGATTGTGTAGGATTCTTCGATTGGCGTGAAACTATTCCTTTTTTTTTGTTCCCCTCTATGCTCCTATTTCCTAGGGTTGTTGGGTGCTTGAAAATATTGTAAAGGCGAAAGAGTATTATGCAGTGCTGGAGCTCGCCATAAGGAGTGACCCAGTGGTTGGACAGATGACCGGACGTTGTTCGAAGGATAATACTAGGGTGGATTATGTGGAGCTCGGGGATAGTTTTGGGGTTGAGTTTGATTACATTGGTGAGGTGGACCTGTTGGACCATGTCGTGATCCTAAGACAACTGTGGCAACATCATCATGTTCCTTCTGACCCAACAAGCTTCCTGTGTCGTTCTAAATTGCTTGTGTTGTGGCTTTTAAAGCAGAATAGCTCATGATCTTGCTCGACTTCAGCCCATCTTCGACCATTTTCCCCATTTTTACCACATTATTAAAAGGCTTACCCATAGCCGAGATCAAATGCTCAAAGTAAGTTGGCTCTTGAGCTTGAAGAAAGTACTCGACCATCTCGTCTTCTTCCATCAGAGGATTGGCTCAGGCAACTTGCTCTCTCCATCTGAACTCGTGTTCCCTAAAGCTTTCATTATGCTTCTTTTCTATCTTAGTGAGGGACATGCGATCCTGGACAATTTCTATATTGTACTAAAAGTGCCAGGCAAAGGCATGAGCCATATCGTCCCATGTGTACCACTTGCTAACATCTTGGCAGGTGTACCACTCTAGAGCTGCCCCACTCAGGCTCTGACCGAAATATGCCATCAATAATTTTTCCTTCCACCGACGCCTCTCATCTTACTGCAGTAACCTCTCAAATGGGCCACGGGATCTCCATGTCCGTCATACAAATCAAACTTTGGCATCTTAAACCTAGCAAGCAGTAGGATGTCGAGAAACAAGCACAAGTCTTTGTAAGGCACACTCATCTGGCTCCATATCCCTTGCTTATTTCTTAAAGACTGCTCTAAGATTTTCACCTTCCTGGATATCTCATCTTGCTCCACTATCTGAGCAGGCTTTTCAG
Organism: Nicotiana glauca; assembly: GCA_026770625.1. NCBI lineage: Eukaryota > Viridiplantae > Streptophyta > Magnoliopsida > Solanales > Solanaceae > Nicotiana > Nicotiana glauca. The sequence goes on from MU722982.1 coordinate 28,880, forward strand.
TTTTACCGGGAAGCTCAAAATGAAGAGCGTGAGAAGTTGGTTCTGGAGCATAGCATTGGGCATCGAGGACTTTGAACATAGACTTGCTAGAGGATCGAGGAAAAATAGCTGGTGGAGGAGCTACAAAAACATGAGTGGTCAAAGGAGCGAGATATGAGGTGGTGTTGGCAGGTGGAGTGTGAAAAGGTTGTGGGGAGATTGCAGCAGCAGTAGGAAGCTAGATTTGTGACAATGGCGGAATGGTGATGAGGCTTTCAGTGTAGTTAGTGAGAACGGATGGTAGAGGAAGCCCACAAATCCAGGCTTGGTATATTTCGGCCATCTGTCCTTTCAACCTTAAGACCTCTTGTTTCAACTCAAATTCTGACTCAAAATCTCCTTAGATGGATCTATAAAACCTGTGTCCAAGTCTTTGCTAGCCATGGCTACCTTGCTCTTTAATCTCGTGTTGTATGAAAGAGTTACCAGTTTAAGAACCACAAACCAACCACCCTTATGCTATAATGAGGATAGCAAAAAGGAACAAAATAAAGTCATCATGTTAGCGTTAGGGCATTTAACAACTAGAGGTGCATTGCACCTAATCACAATTATCGGTTCTAAAATGACTTCGAGGGTCACAAGATCACTTGGCATCATCCCAATTTGTTCTTTCAATCTTTTCTTTTCTTTTCTTTTCTAGAACTTCTTGGCTTGCTCATTTTCCTTCCCCCTTTTTTTTCTTCTAATTATCACTCTTTTCTCTCCTCTCGTTTCTCACATCCTGTAATTTCATCTTTTTATTAAGTTTTTCTTTTAATTTTAGAAAATGATTCGATCGAACCCTATGTAGGTTTCCTACGTATCCTGATGTCGCATGAATCCGATCAAGCGTAGTTTTGAAAAAATAATGGACAAAATAAACTAAGAAAGAAAAATCTTTTTGAATTTTTCCTTTACAACTCTTTTTTTTGGTTTTCAAATATAAAATAGGAAATACGATAATGAGAGACTTGACAAACTCAACTATACTACGACAAACTCTAACACCAACTAAAAGAATCAGTACTATTGAACATGACTATAAAGTACAAGACAACAAAAAATAACAGACAAAAAAAATAAAAAATAAAATCTCCTTAAGCAACTCCTGGATGCAACGGTCCTGACTATAAGGGTCCATGTGCGTTTATCATGCTCAAGCTCTGGTAACTAGATCCACACATGTATGAGAAAAATAAGACCAAATAGAGTTAAAGACTTAGAATATTATATGAGACAATAACACTCCCTATTGGACACATCCAGGATAAGATTGTGCAAAATTGCCTACCTGGCCAAAAGGCGGCTAGAAATGCAAACTAAACAAAGGTGACCTCTAAGACACGGGTTAATTGAACCACTTTTGCAAAAATAAACCTATTTTTCAAAATGACCTATGTGGACAAAAGCGACTGGACATGCAAATTTGACAAGGATAGAATTTAAAGTAAAGAGACACCTAATTGTGGATTGAAGACACTCTATACACAATTAAACAAACCATTTTATGAAAATAGCCCTATTTTGCAAAATGACCGATGTGGCAAAAGTGGATAGACATGCAAGATTTGGCTAGGACCCTCAAATCCAATAACCAAAGATTCACTAAGAAAACCGGACCCAATGTGGGTTGCCTACGTATCATGTCCTGAAAGACAAGAATCAGGTATGCGTAGTTCGGGAAAATCCACTATGGGCAAGAATTGAAAAGAAAAAAAATAACTAATTTGGTGAAAATATATTTTTTGTCTTTTATTTTTTTGAAAAATGATGGGTAAGTGCAAAATCTTTTTGGATTTTTTATTTTCATTTTTTTTATCTCAAAAATAAATTGTGAAAGAAAAATATAACTGGGTCCTAACTTGCTTCATTTTTATACTTTACCCTCTTTTCTTTCTCATTTACCCAATTATCCTCAACCATCATTGGTTTGTCAAATGACCCTTTTTACCCTTGAAGATTGAAACATGTAGCACATAGGATGCATCTGGATGGTCTTTCCTTTTTGGGTACACCTGTCCTAGACGGACCCAACCCCTGTGGTGAGTCCCCAAAGTCAAATGCACGTGATGCAAACAAGCGTTCCTACTAGGGATCCGGCATGAGACTATGTTATTATAGGTTTAAAACCTGGGTGTATTGTTCTAGACCTGGCTTACCAGAGTGGACAACTCGAACCGGGGGAGGAGGGGCAGCGTATGGGTAACCAAAAGATCATCCGACTTTGCAACTTGTCCGAACCAAGTTCTAAATTAAGGATATGACACTAACAGAAAAGAAGTCACGCCAGCGTGCACTTCCCAGAATATTTAGAAGACTCAGAGAGAAGACGGGCTTCGTAACAGTTTATATACAGCTCATAGAATATCAAAGCGGTAAAAAGCAGCAATTAGCACATTAGGCTCAAAAACGTAAAAATCAGATAATAAATGAAAGGAAAGTGTAACAATTATTCTAAGCTCGAATTCTTGAACCCTGAACCAGAAGTTCTGGGTTCTTATCCCCAGCAGAGTCGCTAAAGCTGTCACGCCTCCTTTTTTTATCCGAAAGGGGGTATAAGGGAGTTTTTTCAATTAAAGTGATAATAACTGAAATGGGATTATTTATATCAAATTTAGAGTCGCCGCTTGGGATAATTTATGGTGTCCCAAGTCACCGGTTTAAAATCCCAAATCGAGAAAGTTTGACTGTATTTTTTGGTTCGCAGAACATAGAAGACCAGGTAAGGAATTCTGTTAACTCAGGAGACGGTGTTAGGCATTCCCAGATTCGGTGGTTTTAGCATGGTCGCTCAACTATTATTAATTGGCCTTATTATCTAATTTATTAAATATTTAGAACCTATTGAATTTTTCAAGACCGCTTTTAATTAGTTATGAAATTATTCTGGAACAAGTTACGATTGTCGCACATTTGTTTGTTTTGTACATATTGCGAATTGTGTCACGGAAACCGTACCCATGATCTACAACATCTTTAATTTATTAGCATTGTTAGAAGTTGTTACCGGGTCACATGAAATGTGCACCAGGATTTGGAAATTATGTATCACAACTATGTCACGATAACTGAACCCCTAACTATGATGATTTTATTATAACGCGCCAAAAGAAACTAGCGCATTTAATTATTTTCATAATTTTTGATATTTTTGTGATACCAAATTTATGAACAAGACATTATTGGGG
>MU722986.1:9443-29216 GCA_026770625.1 Nicotiana glauca
CCCAAAAAAAATTATAAAAACCCCCCCCCCCCCCCCCCCCAAAGGATAGGAACATTTTATTTGCATGTTACTATAAACATTTTGTAAGACACATTTTTAATAGCTTCAATTATAAGCTCTGTTTTAAAAGGTAGAATTGAGACTCGCTCCGGGGTGGAACACTCGTAAAATGCCCCTGGACTTATGTGTGTGACTTAGCTCCGTGAGTAGTTCCGTGAGACTTACGCCTCAGCCATTGAGGCTTAGTCGCGGACACGCCCAACGCCCAGCGTACTGGGCTCGCCTAATAGAACTTTATGCGATTGTATGTAACTAACCTTGTAAATTCTCAAATTTTCTTAATAAATCATTTGACTATTCAAAATTACTTTTTTTTTTAAATTATTAAGTTGAGAGTATTTTATGTCATAATTAATATAAAAATTATTCCACGTTATCCACTAGCTAAAACTGCTATGATAGTTAATTATAAATAAATCATTCATTTAAAAAATATTTATTTATTAACTTTTTTTATGCTCTACTATATAATAGTCCATAAATATTTTTATAATTATTTTTCTAAATATTATTATTTCACGTTTACGAGATACAATACTTATTAATTTAATAGCTCATTATTAGCTAGTAACTATTTACAAATAATTAGTTATCATGATATTGTATGGTAAATTGTGCGTCACTTTATTAACTTGTTGAAACTTAAAAATAAATGATGCTAGAGAATCATATTTAAATTATAAATTATATTTTTTTACATAAATTCTCTTTCAAATAGATAATATATTAAATAAAAGGAGTATTTTAAAAAAATATCAAATTATAATATCAAAATTCTTTCAAGATTCATTACTCCTTAAGAGATAGATATAAAATTTCGTATCGAATACATTACTTTTGATGTTTGCGTTGAAACGAAATTGCAGCTAATTTTCATATTATGATGTATGTCATACTTTTCGTATTATTCATAGTTAAATTATAATTTATAAATATATAGATTATTTGTTGTAATTTTGAGATTTTGAGGTAATTTTTATAATTATTTTTTATTTTATATTATTTTAAAAAATTTTAAATTAGTAAAATTTAAAGATCCGTGGGACTTACGCCCTATGTCTCAAGGCTTACGCATCGCCTCATCAGAGGTAAAACGCCTCGCTTCACGCCCGCACTTTAAAACATTGATTATAAGTACCCCAATTAATTAACATTCTTCTAATAGAAGCAGTAATAATAATTTGAAAAGATATTCTACTGGTTTTTCTAAAACCTCAGATATTTCAAAAAAAATTTAACTTTTTTAAACGACTAATATTTGGGATTAAGAAACGTATTCTACAGTCTATTAATTAGGGAAATACAATAGAATCTGCAATGGTTAATTTCCTTTTTGTTGTCTCTTTCATAGCTTAATCATGACGGGGAAAACTAATGTTTCACACATTTTACAAGGTACGAATAGTCGTACGTAACAATTCATGGAATAAGGTTTTGATAAAATAATATAAAAATTTAAGTATGAATATTGCATAATGGAATAATGATTTTCAGTTGGATATCGACATATCTTATCAGAAATTGAAGAAGAGTACGAGAGTGGGCTGACATTCAATGTATAGAGACAAAAGAAATTGCTGAAAGTTTAAAAAGTACGATGACTAGGTTCATACCCCATTGTCTACACCACTACGTATTTAAATTCGTCGCAAATCTAATAATATGTTGTTACTCCTTCATACAGAATTAAGGAGTTTTATAAGTATGCAGCGATGACAACAACAATAACCCAATGAAATCTTACAAGTGAGGTTTGGGGAGGATAGTGAGTATGCATACCTTACCCCTACCCCAAGAGAGTAGAGAGACTGTTTCTGAAAGACCCTCGGCTCAAAAAAATAAAAAAAGAGATAAATACATTCGTATCATCAACAGAAACTATAAAAATAATAACATCGATATCAGAACTAGAAAATAGATGAAAATCAATAATAATAACAAGTAAATAAGTTTCGATACTATGGGAAATTATACACCTATGGGACCATGGGAGTATATATATAAGTCCATAAATGCACGCCATCACTGTTTGACCAAAAAATTATCGAGATCTTTTTGGTTAAATCAATTAGAGAAGGATGAAGAGGTAAATCTTAGTCAAACATAATAACCTCCAAATTCAAATACAAATCAGAAAATAATGCATAAGATGAAATATGGGTGATCAATCTTATTGATATTTTTCATTTCTTCTTTTGTATTATCGATGGAGATGACTGTTTTTCATCCTCCATGGAAGATGACTTTGCCTTTCTTTTTGCTAAGAAGATTACAGAGAAGAGGGAAGACAGAAAAAATCTCCCCTTTAATGAAAGATTTTTTTCCTATATATAGTTATGGAACCCTCACTATGAGTCAATACACTTTCACCCCACGTCCGCTTTCATCGTTCCCTGAGTATCGTTCTTTGTCATGGCAGGTATTGTGAGTACGAGGTTTTGGAGCAAACCATGTCGTCTTTCACTATCTCGTCACTTGGACGGGATCTCAGTTAGGCCGACCGCCGCGGTCAGATTTTGACCAATACAGTTAGTCCCTCCGTCTATCAGGGACGTCACTTGTCGGGCCTGGTAGGCAGATTATGATTGTTACATATCTAAGATAAATCTGACTACCTAACCCTTGGGTATGGTCTTTAGATTCTGGTAATGTGACGGCGTCTTTTCGATATCGTTGAACCATTACGGCCATTTCGGAACCGGAACATCGTTTATCTTGAAGCGCTATTTATGGTTACATGTCGTTATGACACATGTTCCCAGGGGATTGAACCGTTTCATGCCCTATCAACTTCAATTAACGACTCTTCGGTTTCGTGCTTGAAAAATTTATGTCTCTTATAAATAGGACTGCACCATTCGATTTGACATATTTTTTTGCCTTTACTTAAGAGAACTTTGCGAATCTTCTTTTTTTTTCTTCCGATACTTCGGATTTTTTATTTTCTCCAGTTAGCCAGGAATTTTCGTCTTTCCTTTTCTTTATCCTTTTGTTTTATCAAATTGATTCAAATGGCTGGCAATTCGTCTCGCGCTAACCTCTCTGCCATAACTCTGGCGCCGGAAAATGATGTTTTGGCCGCTGGAGGAGCAGAAGTGGTAGAAGATGAGGAGATCCCGTTAGCGGCTGAGGTCTTGCCTCACCCTGGGAAAGCGTGGAGCAATTTTCATAGTCCCGCCGGGGAAGAGCCGAAACCTGCTCCCTCCGTCATAACTGAGGAGGGGATCACAGATTGAAGGCTAGGTGGGGAATCCCTTTCCACGTTGAAATACAACCGGTGGTGGGGGAGGACATAGTCCATTTTGACCGCCCAGGGTATTGGGCGTTCTATGACTACCCTTTTATTGTTGGATACACGCTTCCACTCCCTCTCTTGATGGTAGAATTCTGCCGCTTTTACGAGGTATGCCTAGTGCAATTTTTGCCGTATCTGTATAAATTGTTCCTCATGCTGCTCAAGTTTGCGGAGGTTGCTGGTCGTGAAATCACTTTGGGGCATATGCTCAATATTTTCGCCCCCCAACTCATTCGCTAGGGGTGTTCATAAAAATTTGAAAAATTGAAACAAACCAAACCGACCAAAAAATCGATACTTTTTGGTTTGGTTTGGTTTTGGTTTTGAAATTTAAAAATCGATCAAATTTGATTTGGTTTGGTTTTAATAAAAAAACGAACCAAACCGAATATAGGAATAGCTGTTTTAAATTTAGAATTACACCTATATGTATGTATACTTTTATACAAAGTTTCAAAATTTTTATAGTAAATGTTAATCGTTTGCACTTTTAGTATAGTTCTTTACCTTTACATTCTAGTTTGATCGGTAGTTTTTTTTTTGTTAAGTGTAAGAATCTATTTCATATTAAAAATAATATATTTTTAATTGAGTGCATAAATTATTCATCACTATTTAATTCAATTATCATTAATATATCTTGATAAATAATAGATTTCTCAAAGGACAATTGATTTGATAGTGTTACGTTAAAAATATGGTCGCTGAAATATGTGTTTGGTAGTGTATGTCTTATATTTAGGAAAAAACCGACAAATAACCGAAATAACGGAAAAATCGGCATATGCCGAATCGAGAAATAACTAACTTAATTGGTTAGGTTTGGTTCTAATATTTGAAAAATCAACTTATTTGGATTGGTTTCTTTTAAGGGAAAACCTAATCCAAACCGAACCATGAACGCCCCTACGTGGCACGATGATTCACATGCACCACCGAGGGTTGAAGAGTCTGCTGGTGAAGATGGACGGCAGAGCCAACCGTTGCTTCTACGAGAATTAATTTTATGTGCGGATCGAACACCTTATGGGTGATCCTAAGGAGTTCCCTGAGAAATGGAACTTTGCTCGTAAGTTTCTATGCTTTTTGTCGGAATGATGTTTGACTGCTTTCTTTTGGGTAGTACTAAGCTGTGTTTTTACAGCCGCGAAGCTACTTCCTACACCCGTTGATGGTATCCGCGAGTGGGCGAGCACCATCCTTCCTCATATGGCGGGTGTCTGTACATGGTCGTCTTTCTATGAGAAATATGGATGCAAGCCCCTTACTGGCGGTAATATCGTCGTTGTTCGCTATTCCTCTTCCTTCCTTTTTACTTGGTTTCTTATGTGATGTTTGTTAATGCCAAGAAGAGTGTGGAGAGTGAGGGTTCCTCCATTAGCTTTTCATCAACCTGCCTCGCCCACTCATCCTGCCTCGACATCTAATCCCCGACCTTCGTCGAGGGCCACTTTAGTCGAATATATGGCTACGACCGTACACGCGAAGATTACCCCTCGACCTGAGATTTCAGCCCCGGTCACCTCCCCAGCGAGGGAATCTTCCCGTGCCGAGGAAAGGGAGGTGCCATCAAAGAGGCGGCGAGTGGAGTTTGAAACAACTCCTTCAACCGTGATACATTTGGAGGAAGACCTTCCCTTGATGGGATTTGAGGCGGGAGTTGATGCCGTTCTGCCTATAGAGACAATGCAGTTTTTGTTTCTGACCCATCGATGGAGATTCTCGACGCTGTGATTAATCAGTCACCTACCATGACGGGGAGTCAGACGTCTGAGGCCGCTGCTACTGCTTTGGATGGGCCTTCGTCCTCGGTACCCGGTCGTGTTTCTTCTTCGGTCGCAATGGGGAAAGGGTATCGTGGTCGACGACTACGAATCTGAGTCTGATATTGATCCTGATGATGTTAGGATGTTTGAGGAGGGTTTTAGCCGTTAGGTGGTTCATGCGGGAGGGTCGTCCCGTATTCTTGTGATTCCGTTAGATATCAATCTTCTGGAGATACGGAGGACCTGGTGCCGCAGTTTGACCTCTTGTGCTCCACCGTTGAGAGCGAGGATATTCGGAATGTTCCTGATATTGATTTGATGCATGAAGTGGCTGCTATGGGCTTGAGGGTACGTTTCACTTTTCTTTCATGTTCCTTTCGTTTTTCTTGTTGGCCTGGCCTTAGCTTGTCTTTTCGTTTTTCAGACGTATATGGTGGAGATTGAAAATGCTCGCAGGGCTGACACTCGGGCCAAGATTTTCCTGACGATGCTGGCAAAATATTGGTGCTATCGCGATAAGTTCAGTGAGATACACGAGCTGCTGAAGGTGAACCCTGATGCTCGATCCCCCGGCGAGGAACTAGAGAAGAGGGACCAACAATTGATGCAGGCTATCCGCAGAAGTAGTATACTCGATGAGCAACTTCCTGCAAAGGCCGAAGAGCTTGAGTTGCGCAAAGGGGTTGCTATAGAATGCGCATATCTTCAGAAGAAGTTGAGGTCTATGCAATCTGAGATGGATCAGAACCTTATCATGGTCGAGGCGATGAGCGCGGAGTGGATGGGGAAGTTGACCGAGTTGGAGAGAAAAGTTGCCAGTTTAGAAAATATTGAGAGTGCTTGGTCATCGGCTTTGGCGAGTGCGGCAGCTTTAGAGAACACCATCCTCGTCCTCCAATCCGAGTTGGAATCGGAGAGGCGATAACCACACTAATAGAAGTGAGGCTTGAGGAACACATCGGTGAAATCGACCGAGAGGCATCGTCCCTAGGGGACCGAGTTGCTGCTCTTGAGGCTGAAAAAGAGCAACTATTGGCTCAAATTGAATCCTCCTCTACCGTTATTCCTCGTCATTTGCATAAACTTTGGGTTCATGCTGAAGCCCAGCGGGACATCTATAAGAGTTTATAGGAGGCGGGCAATGTTCCTGAGGGCGCATATGAAGGAGTACAGGCGAAGGCACGAGAGGCTTGTGTTAACAATGGATATGACTCTGCAACGCCGGAAGCTGATGAGGGTGCGGGTGATGAGGGAAGATCTCTTGGAGATGGTGGCGAGTCAAAGAATTTCTATCTTTGTTTTTGTTCCATTTTTTTGTTGCTGTTTATTATTCTTTTCTTGGACTCCGTTGGTTTTAGATATAGCTAATTTGCGGCTGTTTGCACGGTAGCTTTGTATGAAGAGGATTTTTCATTATTACATGCCTTCTGTGCTCCTTTTCCTGTCTTGCTCTTTATAGTTTTGATGCAAAGTAGATTTTTGTGTGCTGACTTTCCGCTTCTTAGGGGACTTCAAGGTCACTCGCTTTGAGTAGAGCCTTGATGACGGCTTTAGCCGACTAGACGATGCCTTAGAGGGTATTATTTCGATTTTGTCAAAATATTGACCCGTCATTGTTCGATCGAGGTCGAACACTTCTTCTTGGTGGAGGCCCTTGGCCTTGAAGGGTGTTATTTTGAACGTATCGAAATGTTAACCCGTCGCCGTTCGATCGAGGTTGGACTCTTTTTTTTGGCAGAGGCGCTTGGCCTTAAGGGTGTTATTTCGAGCTTTTGTCGAAATATTAACCCGTCGTTGTTCGATCGAGGTCGAACTCTTCTTTTTGGCGGAGGCCCTTCGCCTTAAGGGTGTTTTTTTTAGCTTTAGTCGAAATATTAACCCGTCGTTATTCGATCGAGGTCAAACTCTTTTCTTTTTATGGCAGAGGCCCTAGGACTTAAGGGTGTTATTTCGAGCTTTCATCGAAATATTAACCCGTCGTTGTTCGATCGAGGTTGAACTCTTCTTTTTGGCGGAGGCCCTTAATCTTGAGGGCGTTATTTCGAGCTTTCGTCAAAATATTAACCCGTCGTTATTTGATAGAGGTCGAATTCTTCTTTTTTGGCGGAGGCCCTTGGCTTTAAGGGTGTTATTTTGAGCTTTTGTCGAACTATTAACCCGTTGTTATTCGATCGAGGTCGAAATCTTCTTTTTGGCGGAGGCCCTTGGCCTTAAGGTTGTTATTCGAGCTTTCATCGAAATATTAACCCGTCGTTGTTCGATCGAGGTCGAACTCTTTTTTTTGGCAGAGGCCCTTGGCCTTAAGGGTGTTATTTCGAGCTTTCACCAAAATATTAACCTGTCGTTGTTCGATCGATCTCGAACTCTTCTTTTTGGCAGAGGTTCTTGGCCTTAAGGGTGTTATTTCGAGCTTTCGTCAAAATATTAACCCCTTATTGTTCGATTGAGGCCGAACTCTTCTTTTTGGCAGAGGCCTTTGGCCTTAAGGGCGTTATTTCGAGCTTTCATCGAAATTAACCCGTCGTTGTTCGATCGAGGTCGAACTCTTCTTTTTGGCAGAGGCCCTTGGCCTTAAGGGTGTTATTTCGAGCTTTCGACGAAATATTAACCCGCCGTTGTTCGATCGAGGTCGAATTCTACTTTTTGGGGGAGGCCTTTGGCCTTAATGGTGTTATTTAGAGCTTTCGTCTAAATATTAACCCGTTGTTGTTCGATTGAGGTCGAACTCTTCTTTTTTGGCGGAGGCCCTTACCTTGAGGGTGTTATTTTGAGCTTTCGTCGAAATATTAACCCGTCGTTGTTTGAACGAGTTCGAACTCTTCTTTTTGGCATCGGTCATTGGCCTTAAGGGTGTTATTTCGAGCTTTCATCGAAATATTAACCCGTCATTGTTCGATCGAGGTCGAACTCTTCTTTTTGGCGGAGGCCCCTTTTAAGGGTGTTATTTCGATCTTTCGTCGAAATATTAACCCGTCATTGTTCGATCGAGGTCGAACTCTTCTTTTTGGCAGAGGCTCTTGGCCTTAAGGATGTTATTTTGAGCTTTCGTCGAAATATTAACCCGTTGTTGTTCTGGTTTTTTTGATAGGGGTATCTTCAGGGGGAGTCCCAATTCGCCTAATTTTGTTTGCGTCAGGGAGTGTGATATCGGAGAGCAGGAAACGTTGTTGCTTTTCTCACACTCATTTCACACACTTATTGGAGTTTTTCTGTCTAACTTTTTCACTTTTCGATCTTGAGGTATCATTGGTGGATGGGACGATGAATTGCGCTTTGGCCTCGCGGGGTTCCCCTTTGTTAGCCAGATCTCTAAGTCCCCAGGAAGTCTTACTTGGGACACCTTTTTGGTGAGGGATAGGAAGTATCATTTGAAGGGTATCACTTCCGAGGCATCGGATTTGTCTGGTGGATGATATTTCAGTAGTTCCGTAATAATTTTCCATTCTTTAGTTGGGATGTTTCCTTGTTCGCTCGCCCGTGCTGTGCTTGCGTTCTTGTTTGAGAAACCAGTAGAAGGTGGGTTAGGATGATATCCTCCTTATCCTGATCTGATGAGTTGGTGAACGAAGGCGGATCGGCGACATTACTTGCTCTGCTTGGCGCTTCGATGTTGTCGGGATGGTGTTTTCTGAATTTGGTAACCGTATTTGAATCTCTTTCCCTTCCTTTTTGTGCCTTTGTACTGTTCGGGCTAGGCTTGTTTTGACTGGTTCATGGGCTGCCCGACGTGCAGGGGATGATGTTGTTTGCAACTTTTGCTTTTATATAGCATCATGATCTAGGTTGGCGTGTGAGATTTACTTACTGTTCCTCTCGGTGGGGGATCATGTTTTCGATTTTTGATCTGGAGGAGACTAGGGAGTTTTCACTAAGAAATTCCTAGAGGCGGCGCCAAATTGTATGACCAAAAAATTATCGAGATCTTTTTGGTTAATCAATTAGAGAAGGATGAAGAGGTAAATCTTAGTCAAATATAATAACCTCCAGATCCATAAACAAATCAGAAAATAATGCATAAGATGAAATAGGTGTGATCAATCTTATTGATATTTTTCATTTCTTTTTTTGTATTATCGATGGAGATGACTATTTTTCATCCTCCATGGAAGATGACTTTGCCTTTCTTTTTTTTTTTCCAGAAGATTACAGAGAAGAGAGAAGAGAGAAAAAAACCCCTTTAATGAAAGATTCCTTCCCTATATATAGCTATGGAGCCCTCACTATGGGTCAATACACTTTCACCCCAGCCTGCTTTCGTCGGTCCTTGAGTATCGTTCTTTGTCATGGCAGGTATTGTGAGTACGGGGTTTTGGAGAAAATCATGTCGTCTTCCACTATCTTGTCTCTTGGATGGGATCTCGGTGAGGCCAATTGTAGCGATCAAATTTTGACCAATACAATCACCATTTGAAGAGTGCATTTTGTTTCAAAGAAATGATGATGCCAAACGTAGCATGCTTTTGTCCATTCGTCATTCAAACTTAAGTAGTGATTATATAGACATTTTACTTCGTTTCAGTTGTGTCTTTTAAACAATTAACAAAAAAAATTGTAAATACCATAAAGTTTTGGAGCTTGAGAATAAGCTTAGCTGCAAAGTATTGGTTGGTTGCAAGACCAACGAGGTGAGATTTTTCGAATTGAAAAAAGTAATGTCAGTTCGTCGGCTGAATAGAAGAGGGCCGGTTTTTGGAACTAAAAAAAAAAATCATACGTGTTAAATTCTTATTAATCACACTAAAATACAAATGGCGTGTGAAACTCACACATTTGAGTCACTTGTGTGTTTAAAAGAGACACTTATAATAATGTGAGGTATCTATGTGATCATTAGTTAAGTTTAAATGCCTAATTAAAAAGTTTTACGAAGTTTAAAGTGCTATCGAAATATCTAACTATTTTGTTAATTATAAAGAATTTATCTAAGAATATTTATTATTTAATGTCATGAGTACATGTACGATGTATCGTTTTGTCATAAGATGTTTTGAAATTATTTAATTTATAGAAGCTTGGCTTCTTTAGGGCGTGTTTGGTCAAACTTTTTGGAGGCCAAATGTATTTTTTTTTCCTCCAAAAAATATTTTTTAAAAAATTTAAGTTGTTTGGCCAAGACAGAGAACTACTTTTAGCCAGAAAGTAGTTTTTCTACTTTTGGGAAGAAGCAGAAAATTCTAGCTTCTATCAAAAATGCGGATCACCAAACTAATTTATTCAAGCAAAACTATCCTCACAGTAAATTATATTTTTCAAATTATCTCTTATTAATTTAAGCTTCTTTTTTTCTAGTTTCTACCTTTCTTTTAAAATTAGAGATATTATATATATGAATATATTGTAACTTTCCAAAAAAAAATTTGACTTTTCTTATTTTTGTTTTTTCCTTATATAATGTCTTGTAACTTTAAAAGTATCCTTTTTTATATTAAAAAAAATTATTTACGTCCTTCATTGAATTATCATTCTCTTCTAATAATCATTTATCATTTTTTTCTGTTATAGGCTATTAGTTCTCGAAAATTTTAAACAATTATTTGTCACGACCCAAAGGGTCAATCACCTGTTTTCTCTTTTATTCCGCGCTTCCGAGACCTTAAAAACCTAATATTTATTTGACTCGATTTGCGCGCACAGTCCGGGCGCGTAGCCGGAAGGATTATATATTAAATTTTGTGAAAAATTTCAAAATATAGTTTTAAAATGATTAAAGTTGACTTCGGTCAATATTTTTGGTAAACGGACCCGGACCCGTAATTTGACGGTCACGTAGGGTCCGCACAAAAATATGGGACTGGGGCATGTGCTCGGAGTCGAAATCCGAGGTCTAGAGCCCGAGAAAAGAATTTTTCTGTGAAATTATTAAGAAAAATAGAAATAAAAATTTATTTAAAAGACTATGGTATCAGGCTCGTATTTTGGTTCCGATGCCCGAAACAAGTCTTATATATGTGTTAAGCGCTTTCTGTAAAGTTTGGTCGAAATCGAACGTCGTTTGACGTGTTTCGGACCTAAATATCTAAAATTTGAAGTTTATGAAGTTGGATGAAAAAGTGTTGATTTTGAAGTTTAATTCCTCGTTTATGATGTTATTTTGGCGATTTGATCGCACGGTTAAGTTCGTAGGATATTGTTGATTTTGTGTGTGTGATTGGTTAGGAGCCCCGAGGGCTCGGGAGTATTTTTGGAGGTGTTCGGGGTGGTTCTGGACTTAGGGAGTTAGCAGATTTTCTGCAATTTTTACACAGGGATTTTCTTCATCGCGTTCGCATTAGTCCCCTCTTGTTCGCGTAGCTCTGTTTCTTCCCCCCTTCGCGTTCACGTCTTGAACCTCGCGAACGCGTAAGCCAAATTCAGGGCCCCAGTAGTTCCTTCATTGCTTTCGCGAACTTGTCCTCGCGTTCGCATAGTATTAGCTCACCCTTCATCGCATTCGCGTATGTACCTACGCGTTCGCGTAGAGTAAACCCAGGATCCCAGCCTTTTTCCTTCTACGCGTTCGCGTTTCCTCCCACGCGATCGCGATGCAGACCCCAGCTTATCCTTCGCGAACGCGGCCCCTTCCCCGCGAACGCGAAGGGCATTTTTGCCCAGTGATTTTAAAGTTCAAAAACAGAATAGTTACGGGATTGTTCCCATTCTTTCATAAAAATTGTCTTCTCCAAGCTCTAGGGGCGATTTTTGAAGCTCTTCTTCACCAAAGTAATGGGTAAGTAATTTCCCACCTAATTCCTTCACTCTTCTTCATTAATTACTGAAATCCTAGACCTAAATCATGAAATCAAAGTAGAAATTAAGGGTTTTGGGTAGAGTTAGGGTTTTGAGAATTTTAGGTGATTCAACCTCAATTTGGGGTCGAATCTTAAAACAAATTGCATATTTGAACTCGTGGGGTTATGGGTGATTGAGTTTTGGTCCGAGCCTCGTGTTTGGACCATGTGGGCACGGTGTCGAATTTTGGTATTTTTGGAATAATGCTAGGAAATTTATATCTAGGCTATGGGATGTTACCATTGAGTTCTTATTGATATTATTGAATTAATTATGCCTAGATATCATTGTTTCAGAGTCGAATTGTAGAGGAAAAGCGGTATTTGAGGATTGATTGCTATTCTTGGGACCGAGGTAAGTGTTTGATCTAACTTTGGCTTGAGGAAATAGGATTAGGGTATTGTTTGCTAATTGCTAAATGTTGAGTACGGTGTATAGGCATGGTGACGAGTATCTATACACCGGTGTCTAGCATGACCGTGGGTCCTTGTTTGTACTTTTTCTAATTTTGTTATGACTCTTCCATGTTAATTGATGAATCCTATGTAATGTGAGGAGTATGAGGATTGATTGTGAATTGTAAATTCTTTGGAGCGTCGGCTCGAACAATAAAAAGACTATTGGGTAAGGAATAAAGGAAAACAGAAAGAGATATGAATAATCCCTTGCCGGGATGGTTTGAGCATATTGATTATCTCCCTTGTCGGGATGTGAAAGTTATTGTTATTGCTCCCTTGTCGGGATTTGCTGTTTAATTGTATTTTTTTCCTTGCCGGGACATTTCTTATTATTTGTATACTCCCCCGCCCCGTTTGGTTGTGATTTTTATTTGGGTGAGGAAGAGTGATTGTGCACGAAGGGTCATTCCATGCCATGTTTTGAATATTTATGCACGAAGGGACATTCCGTGCCATGTTTTGATTATTATTGCACGAAGGAACATTCCGTGCAATGTTTTGATTATTATTGCACGAAGGAACATTCCGTGCCATGCTTTGATTATATTTTCACGAAGGGTCATTCCGTGCCATGCTTTGATTATATTTTCACGAAGGTCATTCCGTGCCATGCTTTGATTATATTTGCATGAAGGGTCATTCTGTGCCATGTTTTGATTATAATTGCATGAAGGGTCATTCTGTGCCATGTTTTAATTATATTTGCATGAAGGGTCATTCCGTGCCATGTTTTGATTATAATTGTACGAAGGGTCATTCCGTACCATGTTTTGATTATCTATGCACGAAGGAATATTTCGTGCCCTGATTTGATTACTATTGCATGAAGGAACATTTCGTGCCCTGATTTGATTACTATTGCATGAAAGATCATTCCGTGCCATGATTTGAGAGTTATGTGAGGGAAAGCACGAAGGTTGATGCCGTGCACTTGACTTGATTGCTTTTGGTGAGGATGAGAGAAAGCACGAAGGTTGATGCCGTGCAACTATTGATTTTCCTGCTCTCATTAATTATTGTTATTGCCATGTTCCTTACTTAAATTGCTGACTTTATATCCGGACAGTACTCCCCCATAGTATGCTCCCCTCCCTCTTAACTGTTTGATTTCTATGTTCTTAGTTTGTTTTCCTTGTACTGAGACAAACATTGATGTACTTCTATTCAGACCTATTTTTAGCACTCCTTAGTAGTTCGTGAGTTAGTGACACTGGATCTGGGTAGAGATGTTATTGAACTTCCGCATATTTGGTTTTTAGTTAAATATGCTTTTAAGACTTCTGTTTCTATTTAAATGTCATCGTTATAATTATTATTGTTGGGATGTTATCAGAAAATGTTTAAATGCTTGACTTGCATATCTCCGACAGTAGGCGCCATCACGATTCTCGATGGTGGGAAATCCGGGTCTTGACAAGTTGGTATCAGAGCTCTAGGCTGCATAGGTCTCACAACTCACAGACAAACTTGGTAGAGTTTGAGGGATCGATACGGAGACGTCTGTATTTATCCCCCAGAGGCTACAGAGTTAGGAAACACTTCACATTTGTTCTTTCTTGTCGTGCGGTTCTGTTTCTCAAACACCAGTTGAATTTCTACTCCGTTCTTTCGCAGATGGCGAGAACACGTGCTTCTTCATCTACCGCTCAGCAGTCTGAGACCCCAGCAGCAGCCCCAGTGGCGGAGCCTAAGGTTGGTTTTGAGGAGGAGGTTCCCGTCCCAGCAGTTCCGGTGGGCCCAGCTCAGGTCCCAAAAGTGTTCATTGCCACCCCAGTTCTTCACGATGTTCTAGTCCGATTGGTAGACCTCATAGAGGGTGTCATTCGAGCGGGTTTGCTTCCAGTGGTTCCGCCAGCAGTGGCAGGTCAGCCGGGTATAGAGGCTTAGGCTGGGAGTGAGATCACCTTTCAGGAGGCAGCCAATGTGGGCCGTGGAGTTGAGATAGCTCTGCCACAGGGAGGTGGTCACGGGTCGCATAAGAGGCCCCGTCATGCAGGCAGATTCAGTGGTACCTCGTCAGGAGGTAGAAGTTCTTATGGTAGAGGCCATCCTCCCAGGCCTTTTCAGTCAGCTCTCCAGGTCACTCATGGTACTTCAGGTGGTCATTCAGGTCGACAGGGTCAGCCTCAGTTCCCTCAGCTGCAGCGTTCGTGTAGGTGTTATGAGTGTGGTGAGTATGGTCACAACATGAAGGTTTGCCCGAGGTTGAGGGGTCATCCGCAGCAGACGAGGTCTTGCCATGCTTGTGGTGATCCGAGGCACATTGTCAGATATTGCCCTCAAGTTTATGGCAGCTTCTAGCATCAGAGTTCTCGTGCTATGATTCAGGCACTAGAGGTTTCACAGCCTGCCTAGCTAGCTAGAGGCGGTGGCAGAGGTGTTAGAGGTGGAGGTAGAGGTCTTATAGGTGGAGTTCAGGTCGCCAGAGGTAGAGGCCAGCCAGCAGCCAGGCCAGAGGCTGAGTCTTCAGGTGCAGACATTACATGTACCATTCTGATTTGTATTAGAGATGCTTCAGTGCTATTTGACCCTGGGTCTACGTATCCATATGTGCCATCCTATTTTGCACCCTACCTGGCTATGCCTAGTGATGCTTTGGTATTCCTGTTTATGTATCTACACCGGTGGGTGATTCTGTAGTGGTCGGCCGAGTCCATCGTTCCTTGTGTGGTAGTGTTTGAGGGTCTTGAGACCCTTGTTGATTTATTTCTCTTAGATATGGTGGATTTCGATGTTATATTAGGGATGGATTGGTTGTCCCCGTGTCATGCTATTTTGGATTGCCACGCCAAGACCGTGACCTTGGCTTTGCCAGATTTGCCCCGACTAGAGTAGAGAGGGACCCTAGGTCATGCCACCCATAGTGTTATCTCATATGTGAAGGCTCGACGCATGGTCGAGAAGGGGTGTTTAGCTTACTTGGCATATGTTCACGACTCCAGCGCAGAGGTCCCTTCTATTGATTTGGTTCCTATTGTTCGGGAGTTCCCTGAGGTTTTCCCTTCAGACCTGCCGGGTATGCCGCCCGACAGGGATATTGATTTCTGTATTGATCTGGCTCAGGGCACGCAGCCTATTTCCATTCTGCCGTATCGTATGGCCCCGCCAGAATTGAAGGAGTTAAAGGATCAGTTGCAGGATTTGTTAGAGAAGGGTTTTATCAGGCCTAGTGTTTCTCCTTGGGGTGCGTCGGTGCTATTGGTGAAGAAAAAGGATGGATCGATGAGGATGTGCATTGATTACTGGTAATTGAACAAAGTGACGATTAAGAACAAGTATCCACTGCCGAGGATTGATGATTTTTTTGACCAACTTCAGGGTGCAAAGGTGTTTTCAAAGATATACTTGAAATCTGGCTACCATCAGCTGAGGATTTGGGCGTCGGATGTCCCTAAGACAACATTTCGCACTCGGTATGGGCATTATGAGTTTTTGGTCATGTCATTTGGGTTGACCAATGCCCCAGCAGCATTTATGGAGTTGATGAACCGAGTGTTCAGACCTTACTTGGACCCGTTCGTGATAGTCTTTATTGATGATATTCTGGTGTACTCCCGCAGCCAGGGGGAGCACGAGCAGCATCTCAGAGTGGTTCTTTAGACTCTGAAGGATAGCCAGTTATATACTAAGTTCTCGAAGTGCAAGTTCTGGTTGAGTTCGGTTGCATTTCTGGGTCACGTCGTATTAGCAAAGGGTATTTAGGTGGACCCGAAGAAGATTGAGGCAGTCAAGAACTGGCCTCGACCAACATCAGCTACTGAGATTCGGAGTTTCTTAGGGTTAGCAGGTTATTATCGTCGGATCGTGGAGGGATTTTCTTCTATTGCAGCCCCAATGACCAGATTGACCCAGAAGGGTGCCCAGTTCAGATGGTCAGACGAGTATGAGGCGAGCTTTCAGAAGCTCAAGACAGCTCTGACTACGACACCGATATTAGTTTTGCCCACAGGCTCAGGGCCTTATACAGTTTATTGTGATGCTTCCCGTATTGGGCTTGGTCTGGTATTGATGCAGGATGGCAGAGTCATTGCTTATGCTTCGAGGCAGTTGAAGATCCACGAGAAGAATTATCTGGTGCATGATCTAGAGTTGGCAGCCATTGTTCATGCTTAGACGATTTGTAGGCATTACCTATACGGTGTGACGTGTGAGGTGTACACTGATCACAAGAGTCTGCAGTACTCGTTCAAGCAGAAGGAATTGAACTTGAGGCAGGGGAGGTGGTTGAAGCTATTGAAGGATTATGATGTTACTATTTTGTATCACCCGAGGAGAGCCAATTTGGTGGCCGATGCAATGAGTAGGAAGTCCGTCAGCATGGGTAGTCTTGCTTATATTCCGGTCAGCCAGAGACCGCTTGCTTTGGATATTCAGGCCTTGGCCAATCGGTTTGTGAGGTTGGACATTTCTGAGCCTAGCAGAGTGTTAGCTTGCACGGTCGCTCGTTCTTCATTATTGGAGCGTATCCGTGATCGGCAGTTTGATGATCCCCATTTGTGTGTCCTGAGAGACACGGTGCAGCGTGGAGGTGCCACGAAGGTGACCTTAGATGATGATGGTGTTTTGAGATTGCAGGGGCGAGTTTGTTTGCCCAATGTTGATGGGATTCGAGATTTGATCTTAGCGGAGCCCCATAGTTCTCGGTATTCTATTCACCCGGGTGCCGCGAAGATGTATCAGGACTTGCGGCATCATTATTGGTGGCGTAGGATGAAGAAAGATATTGTTGCATATGTGGCTCGATATTTGAACTGTCAGCAGGTTAAGTATGAGCATCAAGGGCCTGATGTTTTGTTTTAGAAGATTGAGATTCCCGAGTGGAAGTGGGAGCGGATTACCCTGGATTTCGTTACTGGACTATCGATGACTCAGAAGAAGTTTGATGCTATTTGGGTCATTGTGGATAGGCTGACCAAGTCAATGCATTTCATTCCTGTTGCAGCCACTTATTCATCGGAGAGGTTAGCTGAGATCTACACTCGAGAGATTGTTTTCCTTCATGGGGCGCCGGCATCTATCATTTCGGATCGGGGTACGCAGTTTACCTCGCACTTCTGGAGAGCAGTTCAACAGGAGTTAGGCACCCAGGTTTAGTTGAGCACAGCGTTCAACCCTCAAACGGTCGGCCAGTCCAAGAGGACTATTCAGATATTGGGGGATATGCTCTGAGCCTGTGTCATTGATTTTGGAGGCTTGTGGGACCAGTTTTTGCCTTTAGCAGAGTTCGCCTACAACAACAGCTACCATTCCAGTATTCAGATGGCTCCATATGAGGCGTTGTATGGTAGGCGATGTCGGTCTCCAGTCGGATGGTTTGAGCCGGGAGAGGCTCGGTTATTTGGTTCAGATTTAGTTCAGGAGGCCTTGGATAAGGTCAAGATCATTCAGGACAGGCTTCGTTCGGCTCAGTCGCTGCAAAAGAATTATGCGGTTCGTAAGGTTCGAGATGTAGCTTTCATGGTTGGTGAGCGGGTCTTGCTCTGAGTGTCGCCTATGAAGGGCGTGATGAGATTTGGGAAGAAGGGCAAGCTTAGCCCTAGATTCATTAGCCCAATTGAGATTCTCGATCGTGTGGGAGAGGTGGCTTACAAACTTGCCTTGCCGCCCAGCTCGTCAGTCGTGCATCCAGTGTTCCATGTGTCCATGCTTCGGAGGTATCACGGTGATCCAGCCCACGTGTTAGATTTCAGCATTGTCCAGTTGGACAAGGATCTGCCTTACGAGGAGGAGCCGGTAGCCATTCTAGACTAGCAGGTTTGACAGTTGAGGTCGAAGAGTTTTCCTTCAGTGCGTGTCCAGTGGAGAGGTCAGCCTCCTAAGGCATCAGCCCGGAAGTCCGAGTCTGATATGCGGAGCCGCTATCCTCGTCTATTTCCCGACTCAGGTACTTCTTTCTTTTGTCCGTTTGAGGACGAACGGTTGTTTTAGAGGTGGAGAATGTGACGACCGAAAGGGTCAATCGCCTGTTTTCTCTTTCATTGCGCACTTTCGAGGCGTTGAAAACCTCATATTTACTTGCCTCGATTTGCGTGCACATTCCGGGCGTATAGCCGAATGGATTATATGTTAAATTCTGTAAAAAAAATTCAAAATATGGTTTTAAAATAATTAAAGTTGACTTTGGTCAACATTTTTGGTAAACGGACCCAGACCCGTGAATTGACGGTCCCGTCGGGTCCGTAGAAAAATATGGGACTCGAGCATGTGCCCGGAGTCGAAATCCGAGGTCTAGAGCCCGAGAAAAGAATTTTTCTGTGAAATTGTTTTTATGAAATTGTTAAGGAAAATGGAAATAAAAATTTATTTAAAAGACTATGGTATCAGGCTCGTATTTTGGTTCCGACGCCCGGAACAAGTCTTATATATGTGTTAAGCGCTTTTTGTAAAGTTTGGTCGAAATCGAATGTGATTTGACGTGTTTCGAACCTAAATATCTAAAATTTGAAGTTTATGAAGTTGGATGAAAAAGTGTTGATTTTGAGGTTTGATTCCTCGTTTATGATGTTATTTTGACGATTTGATCACACGGTTAAGTTCATAGGATGTTGTTGAGTTAGTGTGTGTGATTGGTTAGGAGCCCCGAGGGCTCGGGAGTGTTTTCGGAGGTGTTCGGGGTGGTTTTGGACTTAGGGAGTTAGTAGATTTTCTACAATTTTTACACAGGGATTTTTTTCATCGCGTTCGCATTAGTCCCCTCGCGTTCGCGTAGCTCTGTTTCTTCCCCCTTCGTGTTAGAGTTTTGAACCTCGCGAACGCGTAAGCCAAATTTAGGGCCCCAGTAATTCCTTCATTGCATTTGCTTTCGCATAGTATTAGCTCACCCTTCATTACGTTCGCGTAGAGTAAACCCAGGACCCCAGCATTTTTCCTTCTACGCGTTTGCGTTTCCTCCCATGTGATCGCGATGCAGACCCCAGCTTACCCTTCGCGAACGCGGCCCTTTCCCCGCGAACGTGAAGGGCATTTTTGCCCAGTGATTTTAAAGTTCAAAAATAGAATAGTTACGGGATTATTCCCATTCTTTCATAAAACCTTTCTTCTCCAAGCTCTAGGGGCGATTTTTGAAGCTCTTCTTCACCAAAGTCTTTGGGTAAGTAATTTTCCACCTAATTCCTTCACTCTTCTTCATTAATTACTAAAATCCTAGACCTAAATCATGAAATCAAAGTAGAAATTAAGGGTTTTGGGTAGAGTTAGGGTTTTGAGAATTTTGGGTGATTCAACCTCAATTTGGGGTCGAATCTTAAAACGAATTGCATATTTGAACTCATGGGGTTATAGGTGATTGAGTTTTGGTCCGAACCTCATGTTTGGACCATGTGGGCCGGTGTTGAATATTGGTATTTTTGAAGAATGCTAGGAAATTCATATCTAGGCTATGGGATGTTACCATTGAGTCCTTATTGATATTATTGAATTAATTATG
>MU722987.1:20985-48854 GCA_026770625.1 Nicotiana glauca
ATAATATCAAGTTATTACATGCCAAATGTCTCAGAATGTATCAAATATAATCAATAAACTTCACCCCAAATAAAAATAAACATTATCCCCAATGCTTAACAAAATAAGAGTAAAAGAGGGCAAAGAGTGAAGAAAACTTCCTATGTCTTCTTGGACATCTCCATGTCCCCAGCAATGTCACTGCCCTCAGACTTATCCAACTGAATCTCATTATCCTCAAATCTGGGAGTGGCTGGATTGGTGAACATCTCACGCACTACCTCAGCAGTGTCGGCAGCACTGTCTGGATCCTCAGTGCTAGCTGGTGCCACCGGTACATATGGTGCTGTAGGATCTGGGCCTAAATACTGTGGGTCAATCATCATGTCAATGGGGAGATCTCCAACCGTAGAAATTCTTTTCACTTCTCTTCAAAGCTTGTCCATTGACTTCTTGCTAGCCTGGAATTTCCTCATCTTCTTTACTTCTTTTCCTAGCTCTTCGATCAGCGACCCGTGCTGTACCAATATAGCCACAATGGTGTTCTGGTTTCTTGGAGCTTCTTCAATGTCTCTTCCACTGTCAGAGGAAACTGAGGTGCTTGAATAGAATATTGTACTACAACAGTACGGAATAAATCAGACAGCTTTGCAGTGGCTGTCTGCATCCATTTGTTAAGGCTCGCATTATCTAGGAGACTCACTGTGCAAAACTGGGACAGTAGACATAGGAACTAGTTTCAAAGCCAAGGTGGAAGCTGTAACAGGAATTTCAGTTGGGACTGAAGATGATGGTGAAGGCATAGTTGCGACACTAGAGGAAGGCTCGGCTGAAGTGGATGGAACATCAACTGCCTCCACAACTACCACAGTTGGCTCATAAGACTGGCCTGTGGTGGTAGAAGGCTGACCTTTTCTCTTTGGGTTGTTTGCATCCATCAGTGAGTACCTAGAGAAGGCTTCTTCGGCCGCACCTTTGTATTAAAATCCCTCGGCTCTACCCTCGCATCCGTAAGATATTCTGTAATGGTGTTGGGATATGGGCAAGATGCGTTATCTTACCAAGCAATCATTGAGATGTTGGCCGACATCACAGAACCCACATTGATAGGGTACCCAGCCATAATAGAAGCAACTAAAATTGCCCAAGGAATCGAAAGGTATGTCTCATTTTGGCTCGGGTCCAGTCCATTGCAGATAAAGGTTTGCCACCCCTTCGCCTCAAAACTTAGAGTGCTCTAGTGGATAGGAAACTCAACAGCAATCTATGGTGGTGGTGGCCTTGGTGCTGCTACAATCTCTGTTAACCAGGGCCGAGATACATCTCCCATTTCATATTTCTCTAAATACTCCTTTGGCTCAACATTTTCAAAGCCCAAATATGTGTTGAGTGTATGCTGATCAAATCTCACTTTGAGGTTACGCACTTTGGTTACCTTTGTCCCCTTTTTGATATGCGCCACATTGGTGTATAATTCACCGACAAGTTACTCTTTGGCATCCACTACACTCTGAGTGAACCACATCTACCCTTTGCATTCCCTGAATTGTCTCAACACTACTGGGTTGTACCTCTCCAAATCTTTTCAACTGAAATTGTCGCCTAAGAGTTAACAACCTCTCCGGCCACCAAGTATGAAAGCTAGTGAAGGCAGACAAGCTAACAAATCGGTCCTCCCAAAATTCTTTCTTCTTCAATCTTTTAGGATTGGCAGTTGTATTATCTCCCCTCTACCATCATTCGGGATATCCTGAACCAGTGTATCTTGTGCCTCAGGGACATGTGTAGTCGATGGCTCAGACACCTGAATAATACTTTTCGATCCATCAGAAGTGCTATGAGATGAGGACGACTCATTCCTAAGTTGGTATCTCCCTTGCGGAATTGATTGTATGTCCGACTTCTCCTGAACAGAGACTGAGTTTCCCTCTGATGCTTCCCTAGACAAGACAAAAGAGCTCAACTTAGAGAGATTTGCACCTCTCCCTCTGCCCATTGTAGCTTTATTTGTAATTTTCCTTTATTAGCCTAGGGGTTAGGCACTCTTGCCTCAACCCTGAGAAGGTTCATCCCTCCCTTTAGAAGTATCGCCTCTGTCTCTAGATCGAACCATTGTCTGTATAAAGCAAAAATGACTGTTAGTTGCAAATCAATGTTCATACATACATGGAGATATTAAAGTATACACCAGAAAACACAATGAGGTTCACATATAAAGCATGCTTGCAGGATAAGGATAAGCGGTCCACACAATTTTCTTGCAGTCGCATATAAGGCCTTGTGGACTGCATAATTTTATTTTATGGATGCAAAAGTGAAGTGTGGTCTACATAATTTCACTTGCGGCCACATCTCAGAATCCTAAAATATGCCAACTCTCTGATGATAGAGAATTGGCTAATGTGTGGCCGCAACATGATTTCCGTGGTTCGCACAATTAGACATGTGGTTGCACATTTGAGTCACAAGGAGTAGACTCTCTGATAACAATATAAAGGGCTGTTCTATGGCCGCAATGGGAATTCTGCGGTCCGTACATTTTACCTTACGGCCGCAAAACCCTTGTTCACTAATGATGCCCTAGAATCAGTTTTTGTGGACCGCACAATTTTAGGTGCAGCCACAAAATCCAAAAACTTCGAGAGTTCAGTTAGGTTCATTCTAGGTTTTTCAATTTTGTACACAATTTGACATGGTAACATGATAGAGGCATGAAAATATGTTAACCCAGGCTTCATAGAGCATGTATTAGTTAACCCGTTACGGATTTACTCCCAAATGGATACACAATTGAGTTTGATAAAAGAAAATATCATGAATAATATAAGTTTTTATTTTCAAGTTTTATTACTAATTCTTGTAATTTTTTTGTAGGAAACATGAAATTAAATAAAAATACAGCAAGTCATCATGTTAAGAGAAAAGTGCACAAAAGAAGCATAAATTGAAGAAATACAAAAAAATATAATGCTGAAAAATAATAAATAAAGAAGTGGAAAGAAGTAAGAACACATGGTATAAGCTCTATTCACGTCATTTCAAAGAAAGGAATAAGAGCACATGGCTGGCATCTGCCACTTGCCAAGTTGGAAGAAATAATTTGCCAAAACTTCTCAAAACTAAATTTGCAACTTACTAAATTTGCAACTTGCCAAAAGCTTGCAACTCGCCAAATAAAGAAAGCGTGAAAAATCAACAGATACAGCTATAAATAGCGCAAGATTGAGCTGCTCCAGGGGGAGGAAAACAAATTGAGAGACAAAGTATTGGATTACAGTGTGAACTCTTCAGAGAGCTTTGTCCTTTCTTTTCTTCTTTAGTTGTTTTCTTTTTCTTCTTTTAGCCATTACACTGGTTTCAATTTCTAGTTCCGAATAAATTATAATGTTGGAAATTACTCTGGTTCATGTTTTTAATTAAATAGGGAGAATTATTCTCTTGAATATTTCTTTCTATTTTCTTATATAATGGGCAAGAATATTTCCGTTGTTGGCACTAACTCCATTATGGAGTAACTTTTCTTGTGTTGAAAAAATGACGGATCTTAATATTTTTACATAATAGTAGATATTATTCCTCAATTTCACATGTTTGAGCTGAAACTTTTTATTTAAATTTTATCTGCTTTATAGTCAGGTGTTATTTAATTTTGTTAACATCTATCAAT
Source organism: Nicotiana glauca (assembly GCA_026770625.1). Classification (NCBI taxonomy): domain Eukaryota; kingdom Viridiplantae; phylum Streptophyta; class Magnoliopsida; order Solanales; family Solanaceae; genus Nicotiana; species Nicotiana glauca. The sequence continues at coordinate 24,632 of MU722987.1, forward strand.
TTCGTACCACATATTAACTTCTTACTAATTCTGTAATCGAAAGAGGCAGAAGAAGTAATAGTTAATTTTGCTATTGATAGATGTTAACCTACATTTAGTGACATCTAGCTCATATATATTAAAATTGATTCTACACTTATTTGTAATCGAAAGAGGCGAATATTGTAGAAATCAGTTATAAGAAGTAGGGTAACCGAAAGGGACTTACTAAGAAAGAGTATACTTTAGTTCAAGTATATATTTCTAGTTCTTTAATATTACTATTTTAACGATTAATTTGTATAACCGAGAGGAGTGCATTTAATTATTCAACTATAATAATAATATATAAATGTAATCGTGAGAGGCATTTATATATTTATGAGAAATAGAAGTTAAAGAATAAATGTATCTACTATATAATAAAAATATTAAGTGAAGTCAGGATCCCAACATTTTTTTATTATATTTGTGAAAAGTAAAATATTTTCTACTGCTCTATTCATGCATTTTAGTTAATTAATTTACAACTCAACGCTTTCTAATTTTCTCAAATAGTAATCAAGACAAGAAATGTCTGTAGAATAGATAAACCAATATCTGTGGGTTCGACATCTTTCTATACTATAATTTGACAGAGTACGAGTTTAATTTATATACACGCCAGACACTCGTCAAATTTTTGGCACCGTTGCCGGGGATTGGATAAAGTCTACTACAGATTAATTGTTTTACTACTAATTTGAGATTTTTTTTATCGTCTAATTATTTTAACTTTTTTGCAAAAATTTCAGAAAGTGTATGACCCGTTCCTATTCTGGAGAACTTGTCAAATACGATCCTGAAATTAAAAAATCCTTGCGGTTGTTGCGAAAAGAACAAACCTCACGATCTCAAATTTTCACATAAGAGGAAATGGAGAACGAAAAACTCAATAACCAACTCCCACCACATCAAGTAGAAGAACAATTTGATGAGGTGGCTCCACGATGTAATAGAATACTCCATGATTATGCAAGTTCAGATCATTTTGAAGGAGAATCAAGTGTTAGGAGACCATCAACTGCAGCAAATAACTTTGAAATCTGCACAGGCTTGATTCAAACCATTCAACAGTCATGTCAGTTTACTGGTGATGTAAGTGAAGATCCTCACACTAATTTAATTAATTTTCTTGAATTAGTTTAAACTTGCAGGTATAATGGAGTCACAACAGATGCTATCAGGTTGCGAATTTTTTCCTTTTCATTAAAAGGTGAATCCAAAACATGATTGCGAAGTCTACCAAGAGTTTCCGTTACAACATGGGACCAATTGACCGAAAAGTTTCTTAATAAATATTTTTCACCTGCAAAAACATTTAAAATGAAGCAAGAAATCAATAATTTTATGCAGACAGATTCTGAATCTGTATATTAGGAATGGGAAAGATTAGCAGTAATGTTAAGAAAATGCCCACATCATGGTATCCAAGAACATGACATTTTATATATTTTCTATCATGGTCTTAAACCCTCTGCTAGAAATATAATTGATGCAGCATCAGGTGGATCAATAATAAAAAAAACTACTGTAGAAGCAATGCAATTGCTTAATGAAATTTCGAAAAATGCTGTTCAATGGCCCTCAGATAGAATGATTATCAAGAAAACAACAGGAGTAAATCAAGTTGAAGCTTTGAATTAATTGACACAACAAATTGCCACCTTAACACAAAAAGTTGAAGCTTTTCAGGTAGGTGCTCACTCATCATCCCAACTTGAGAATTATGATGTTTGTCAAGGTTATCATCTAAATCATGAATGTCAAGCTTCAACACAAAATGAGGAACAGGTAAATGTGATTGGTTATAGAAATAATTACTCATTCAGTAGTCCCATGGCACAAAAACATCCAGTATTTCAATGGAGTAATCCTAATGGCGTTGAAAATCCTCAAAGAGTTTTTAATCAAAAGCAGCAGGTACAGGGACCACTTGGTTTTCAAAATCAAAATAGAGGGAAACAGAATTTTCAACAACATCAGCAGCAGCCCCAAAGAGCTCATCAACAAAGCCTTGAAGACCCGATGTACAAATTCATTAAGGCCACTGACGAGAAAGTTGAAAGTCAACATTCAGCTATCAAGAATTTTGAAATTCAGGTAAGCTAATTAGCAACCCTCATGTCTGGACAAATTCAAGGTGCTCTACCAAGCAACACTGAGAAAAGCCCAAAAGAACACCTCAAAGCCATCTCTATACGATCAGGTAAATCTCTTGATGATCTATATGCAGATAGAGAAGGAAAGCCACAAGAAGTGAAAAAGGTAAATGAAGGCGAGAATAAAATAGAATCTAAGTTTCCAAAAGAACAAAAGAATAAAGGAAAAAATGTACAAGAAAATGAATTGATAACAAATCCCTACTCTGTACCTCTCCCTTTTCCCCAAAAGATGAAAAGAGAAAAGCTTGACAAACAGTTTTCAAAGTTTCTAGATATTGTGAAGCAACTTTACATTAACATACCTTTCACAGATGCTTTAACACAAATGCCTTCATATGCTAAATTTCTTTTAAAAATTCTGTTAAGTAAAAGAAAATTGGAAGAAGTTTCAGTGGTTAAGCTTACGGAAAAATGTAGTGCTATACTTCAAAATAAGCTCCCACAGAAACTTGGTGATCCGGGAAGTTTTACAATTCCTCGTACCGTGGGAGGTACTCACTTTGAAAAGACGTTATGTGATTCAATTACCTCAATAAATCTGATGCCTTTTTCAATTTTCACGAAATTAGAACTAGGTGAAATGAAAGATACTGGTGTGTCTCTTCAATTAGTTGATAAAAGTACTAAGAGACCAAAAGGAATTATTGAAAATATCCTTGTCAGAGTTGACAAATTTGTATTCCCAGTAGATTTTATAGTGCTTGAAATGGAAGAAAATACTGAGGTACCATTAATTTTAGGTAGACCATTTCTCGCAACAGGAAGAGAAATTATTGATGTTCATCAAGGATAATCAATATTGCGAGTTGATGAGGAAAGAGTAATATTTGATATGCAAAAAATTATAAAATTTCCTGGGGATAAGTCATCATCATCTTGTTTTCAAATTGACTTACTAGATGACCTTGTAGACGAATACAAAGATAATCAGTTAATTACTGATTCATTGGAGAGATATTTGTCTAGGTCAGGTACCATAAGTGATGATAACCCAATAATTAGAGAACAAGCTGAAATTCTAGAAAAAGAGTCAGAAAATGAGAAAGTCTCACACAAAGGAGTTCAATTAAAAATTGAACTCAAGGAACTTCTTTCTCATTTAAAATATGTGTTTCTTGAACCTGAATGATATCCAGTAATTATTTCATCTTCTTTGACTATAGAACAGGAAAGCAAACTGATTGGAGTCTTGAGAAAACACAAAAAAGCCTTAGGGTGGACTATAGCTGACATTGAAGGAATCGGTCCAGCTATTTGTATGCACATGATTCTTATGGAGAATGATTATAAGACAATAGTCCAACCCCAAAGGAGACTAAACCCAGCAATGTAGGAAGTCGTTAAGAAAGAACTGGTGGAACTTCTAGCAGCAGGTATCATTTATCCAATATCTGACAGTCCTTGGGTAAGTCCTGTACAAGTAGTACCAAAGAAAGGAGGTATGACAGTAATAAAAATAATGAACTCATAACTATTAGAACAGTCACAGGATGGAGAGTTTGTATTGATTACAGACGACTTTATGATGCCACAAGGAAAGATCATTTTCCTTTTCCCTTTATAGATCAAATGCTTGAAAGAGTTGCAGGCCATGGTTTTTACTGTTTTCTTGACGGATATTCTGGGTATAATCAGATTCCAATTGATCCAGAAGATCAAGAGAAAACCACATTCATATGCCCCTAAGGTACGTATGCTTACCGAAGAATGCCATTTGGACTATGCAATGCTCCTGCTACATTTCAGCGTTGCATGTCGGCAATTTTCTCAGATATGATAGAAAAGTTTCTTGAAATATTTATAGATGATTTCACACTTTTTGGTAAGACATTTGAAGATTGTCTCTATCATTTAACTTTGTTGCATTGAGCTCGTTAGGAGGCACCTTTATCATGTCTGCATGAATCTGGCAACGATGGCATTTCCGAACATACTGGATGCAGTCCGTTTCCATAGTCATCCATAAATAACCGGCCCGGAGTATTTTCTTGGCTAAGACAAAACCATTCATATGCGGACCATAGGTCCCTGCATTAACTTCCTACAATAACCTGGACGCTTCCTTTGCTTCGACACACCTTAGTGATCCCAAATCGGGAGTCCTCCTATACAGGATTCCTCCGCTGTGAAAGAAGTGATTGGATAACCTCCGCAGTGTGCGCTTCTGAGTAGTTTTTGCAAGTTCTGGATATTCTCCTGTTGACAAATACTTCTTAATGTCATGAAACCATGGTTTTCCATCTGCTTCTTCCTCGACATGAGCACAGTAAGCTGGTTGATCTTGGATTTTTACCGGGATAAGGTCAATGAAGTTCTTATCTGGATGCTGAATCGTAGATGATAAAGTGGCCAATGCATCGACGAACTCATTCTGAACTCTGGGGATATGCCGGAATTCTGTCTTTGTAAACCTCTTCCTCAACTCCTGTACCTGATGCAAGTATGGGAGTATCTTTTAGTTCTTGGTTGCCCACTCTTCTCGAACCTGATGTATGAGCAAGTCAGAATCCCCGATTACTAGTAACTCTTGAACGTTCATGTCAATGGCCAGCTTGAGCCCCAAGATGCAGGCTTCGTACTCGGCCATGTTGTTGGTGCAAGGGAACCTGAGTTTGGCGGACACCGGATAATGTTGGCCTGTTTCTGATACTAGGACTGCTCCTATGCCAACACCTTTAAAGTTTGCTGCTCCGTCAAAAAACATTCTCCCCCCATCAAAGGATTCTGCAACTTCTCCTATGAAAGAGACCTCCTCATCAGGAAAATACATTTTTAGAGGCTCGTATTCTCCATCCATGGGATTATAGGACATAAAATTTCATGAAAGAAGGATGCTATACCCAGATTGCTAAGATGGATACTCCTTTTGCAAAAATTGGATCTTAAAATAAAAGATCAAAAAGGTTCTGACTTCTATTGAAATGGCCTAAAAATAACTAAAAATCTACAAATTAAAAGAAAAAGATTAACAAGAAACTGAAACATACTAGATGAATGAATATGATGAGTAACTGATCAAAGATGTTGTCTTATGTGTGTACGGATAGATTCACCTAGAAATTTCAAGAGATTACTGTGTTTGTGCTCAGAGAGGGAAAAAACGTAGCAGTTTCCCCTATTCCTCTATTTATACTACTTTGTTTTCTAAGGTAAAGAGGGTCGAGTGCGGCTGCACGATTTCATGTACGGTACACACTCTGTTACCTGGTGACCTCAACTGGGCATCTCATCTGCGGCCGCATAATTTTGTATGCGGCCGTAGATTTCCTTTTACGGTCGCACATTGAACTTTTCTCTGATAGACTAAAATTTAGAGATTTATCATTTTCCACCTTTCATTTGTGCGGTCCACAAGATAATTGTGTGGCCGTAGTGCACTTTTGCTGTAGCAACTATAAATGTGTGATCCGCACAATTCAACCGTGGTTCGCAATTCCTGTAACACTAAGCCAGATTTTTGTGCACAATTCCTGTACAACTCACACTCAGTCCTGTAGCACACTTCAAATCAAGTGCCACGACGTGGCTATCTCCCACTTTTCCTAAGTAGTTCTTCACCCAGTGACTATTGACTCAGAATACTTCATTGTTTTTGTTCAAGTCTAATGCACCAAAAGATGTCACACCCATAATTTCAGAAGGACCACTCCATTTAGACTTTAACTTTCCGGGAAGCATCATTAATCTTGAGTTGCACAACAATATAAGATCACCCACCTTGAACTCTTTATTCCAAATGTATTTATCATGAAGATATTTCATCTTTTCTTTGTACGAGGACGAACTTGCATAAGCGTGGTGCCGAAACTCATCCAATTCATGCAACCCTTATGTTAGCGACTACACCCTAGTCAAGATTCAACTTTTTTAGAGCCCATATGGCCTTGTGCACAAGTTCTACCGGAAGATGACAAGCTTTTTCGAACACTAATTGGTATGGCGACATTCCGATAGGTGTTTGTAAGTCGTCTAATAAGCCCAATATGCATCATCAAGCTTCTTGGACCAATCGGTCTGACTAACATTCACTAGTTTGGACAAAATACTCTTTATCTCCCAGTTGGAGACTTCCACTTGATCGCTAGCTTGTGGATGATAGGGAGTCATGACTTTATGAGTAACACCATACTTGCTAAGTAAAGTGTCGAAAACCTATCGGGATGACGCCTATCATGATATTAGGCAAGCCGACCACTCATACATACCAACACTTTCAAATATAAACTATACTAAAATATGTTTAAATAAGTAAAAATCTCATAAAACTAGAGGAAAACGTCCCAATTCAATTCAGAATTTCCCAAAACCTAGGTATCACAGAGTACATGAGCATCTATACAATAACAAAGTCTAAAAAGCACTATCTAAGAGATTAGAACAGTACAAATAGAACTAAATGATAAAGGAGGAGAGTCAAGGATTGCAAACGCCAAAGCAACTACCTCGAGGATCTCCGAACTAAATAGTAACTCAAAAGTCAGCAACCACCGTACCCAAAAGCACCTGGATCACCAGATGTAGTGAAGGGTGTAGCGTGAGTACAACTAACTCAATAAGTAACAAGTCTAGACTTTGCGCTGAAAGCAGTAACGAGCCTTACAGGTACAGTCTAATTACAGAAAATTATATATGCTTTCAAGTTTAACAGTTAAAACTTAAATAGGTAAAATGTGGCAAGTGTAACTGAAATGAGAATGATACGTCTTGATATATATATATATATATATATATATATATATATATATATATATATATATATATATATATATATATATATATATATATATATATCAGTTATGTATGCCAACTGAAATATATATGTCAGTTATGTATGCCAACTGAAATTCAAAACAATGATGAAATCATATGTACACTCTCAGAGTATCAGTCACTTAGTCTTCCCATTCACTCCATCCTCACAGTCACTCATTCCTCACAATCACTCATTCTTCACAGTCACTCCATCCTCTCAGTCACCCAATCCTCCCAATCGCTTGTCACTCGCTCTCGACACTTGCACTCAGTAGGTACCTGCATTCACTGTGGGTGCGCAGACTCTGGAGGTGCAGATCCAGCCCAAGCGCTATAATAATTCAATCTTGGGACGAATCAATAAAGCATGTTACGACGTGCAGTCCGATCCCATAAATATCATCACAATCAGGTCCTCGCCTCACTAGGTGTCTAATATCCTGGTCTCTCAGGCTCACATTGTCATGAAAATCAACCCAAGCAATGATGATATGAAGTACCAATAAATGAAAACAGTGACTGAGATATGATATGCGGATGATAGATGTGACTGAGTACATAATTGCAAATTGAGCAAGTAATTTAACAACAATACGACCTTTATGGGTTCCAACAATACCAGCATATAGCCTAAGAATAATTTTTAACATGAATCATTGCTCAATTTCTCTAAAACATGGAGAATATACGGATAACAACAAGGTTATTCAACTATACAGTTCCACCGAATCGACCGAATCATAATTCATACGGTGCACGCCCGCACACCCATCCCCTAACATGTGCGTCACCTCAATATTAACCATATAACATGAAATTCACAATGTTTCATATCCTCAGAACCAAGTTTAGAAGTGTTACTTACCTCAAACCTGCAAATCTCTACTCCAACGAGCCCTTTCCTCGTGAATCGTCCTCTGAATACCTCGAATCTAGCCACAAATAATTCGACACAATCAACTCAAGCTATAGGAATCAATTCCTATGAAAATGCTAAGTTCGTAATCAAAAGTCAAAAGATCAACTCAAAGTCAACCCCCGAGCCCACATCTCGGGATCCGATAAAAGTTACAAAATCTAAACATCCATTCAACTACGAGGCCAATCATACCAAAATTACTCAAATCCGATATCAAAACCCTGCTCAAATCCCCAAAATTTAACCTAAGAAGTTTCACCATATTTTCTAATTTTCAACCTAAATCACTAATTAAATGATGAAATAATAGATATATTCATGGAATTTAACCAAAACCAAGTTAGAATCACTTATCCCAATCACTCCCTTAAAAATCTCTCCAAGAATCGCCTCAACCCTAGCTCCCAAAATCAAATTGTGAAATAAACTCAAACCCTCATTTTTTGAGACTTTAAATTTTGCCAAGAAGTCCCTTCTTCGCAATCACGAGAAATGCTTCATGATTGCGAAGCACAAATCCTAAGTTGCCAAACTTAACCCTACACGAACACGGATAAACCCATGCGAATGTGATGCACTACCTTTCCAGACCCATACGGTCGCGAACAACCCCATGCATTCGCATAGAACAACGCACATGGCCAGCTCTTTCCTGATTTCCTCTTTGCGAAACGCGGCCTAGCTCAACCGTTTGCGATTCACTACTTTACTAACCTAAGTGATCACAGTCCTCAACTCGCGAACGCGTAGAATAAGAATCTCAGCTACCCAAGTAAGCCTACGCAATACCGGACCTTCCCAAGCAATCGCGTATAAGGAAACCAGACCTGAACGCTAGCAAACTTCAGCACACTTCAGCCATTTCTCCAAGGCAAATTCCACTCCGATAACCATCCGAAATCCATCCGAGTCCCCGGGGACCTCAACTAAACATACCAACAAGTCCTAAAATATTATACGAACTTACTCAATGTGTCAAATCACATCAAACAATGCTAAAACTACGAATCACACATCGATTCAAGCCTAATAAACTTATGAACTTCTAACTTCTACATTCGATGCAGAAACCTATCAAATCGAGTCCAATTGACCTAATTTTTTTCACACAAGTCATGAATAGCACAAAAGAGCTATTGCAACTCCGGAAACTAAAATCCAAGCTCGGTAACCATAAAGTCAACTCTTAGTCAAACTTTTCAATTTTCAAAACTTCTATTTTTCATTTTTTTCCAAAATCAACTACGGACCTCCAAATCACTATTCGGATACACTCCTAAGTCCGAAATCACACAATTGAGCTATCAGAACTATCAGAACTCTACTCTGGAGCCATTTACACATAAGTCAACATTCGGTCAATCTTTTCAACTTAAGCTTCCAACCTTGAGACTAAGTGTCTCAGTTCATTCTACAACATCCCCGTAACCAACCCAATTATCCCGGCAAGTCACACAATGAAAATTTAGCATAGAATAAGGAATAAATGGGGGAACGAGGCTACAACACTCAAAACGACTAGCCGGGTCGTTACAGTAATATTGTAGTGAGGTGTTTAAAATAAAGAGTGTTATTTCTTTCGAAGTGATAGTAGTCTTTTGACACTACTAAATTGTAATATTATGGTGGTAATATTGCTCAACTCGAGTATTGTATTTTACCCCGTTAAAAGATTTGACGTCTTTGTTACTCTCTTGTGTTAGTATTATTTATCGTGGATATTATTTTTTCCAACATAAAATGCCTTGGGTTCTCTAGTCGGTCAATGTTCAGCATCCCTTATTGTGCTTATTAATTTGTTCACTGTCACTGGAGTGAAACTTGAGCTGCTATTTCACACAGTCTTTAAAAACTAAATCAACTGGCTGTCGATCATAAAAAAGAAAAGGCAAAAAGGAATAACAATAAAATAAAATAAAAGAGAAAAGAAAGTGCAATTGCTAAAGCAAGACTATTATGTCATGGAAGAATGTAATTTTCCCTGTAGATGGCACATTGGTACAAGTGATTTAAATGACTGATTCGTCTCAAAGATTACAACAATTGTGAAATCACCCTTTTATTAGATTTGGAGTCAAGAATTATAATTTTATGAGTTCTAAATTTTAGAACGATAAATTTAAGTGTTGATAATTGAATTATAAGTTTAACATATATTTAATAAATTTGTTAATATATATGTATCTTTTGAGCAAAATTTATCGAGTTCGGCCAAATCTGTATTGGACTCTGCCTCCACCCCTACCTTTCATCTCACGGTAACAACTAATGACACGTGTTCCAAACTCACACAATACGATGGAATCTTAGTTAATCCTTAAATTCTTATAAGGCTTGACAAAATATGTAACAATTTATTCCATTGATATTATCTGTTTTAGGTCTAGGCACGTATGGTTTTAAAGTATATTATTAGGGTCTAAGGCATATTTACTTATATACCCATTATCTCTATCGTATTTTATCGACGTAAAATTTGCCTAGATGTCACAAAATACTATTGATTTAAGTTATATATTATTTACACTAATAATATAAATAATATACACTATGGTTGCAATTTAACCAACTACGGCTGATCGGAGTAGCTTATATTACCAACAAGAGTTGTGGTGGAGAGGTAAGTACTCCTTCATTCTTAACTAGAGGTCTCGAGTTCGAGCCTCAGGGCTCAGGGTATGAAGTCGCCTAGGAATGGCAAACGGGCGGGTCGGGTCGAAAACGGATAATAAAAAAACGGATCAATTATCCGACCCGGTTCATATTTAATACGGATAAAAAACGGGTTAACCGGCGGATAATATGGGTTACCCATATTATCCATGACTTCTTGTATATGATCACTTTTGGAAGAATTCTTAGTCTCCCTAACTTGAGGAATCCCCAATTTGAGGCTTTACAAATGTAAAAGTTAGACCAATTAGTTATCCATTGGTTACTCATTGGTTATCCATTTTCTATATGGATAATATGGTTCTTATCTGTATTTGACCCATTTTTAAAAAGTTCATTATTCAATCCATTTTTTAGTGGATAATATGAGTGGTTAGCTGTTTTCTTTGAACCATTTTGCCACCCTTAGAGTCGCCTTTGTTAGAGAGCGCTTTATCCCCCAAATATGGGATTTCTCCGCGCGAATCTAGATTATTCGAACCCCAATATTGATACCGAATACTGAGTGATAAATAAAAATAATAATAACTTAGATTACTGAATTAGCGAAATAAGAAGAATTATCTATTGTTGTAGGTAAACTTTACGTGTAAAAATTATATACTCCACAAAACAGTGAAGCAGGTGCTCCATGATGAAAGGTACAATATTTCAAGTGCTCATCAAAAGTGGGAAACAATTGATGACATATAATCTTGATCCCCTTTTATTGGTAAACACAGTCATGTAGGAAAAGTTCTGGACCACAACAACCTATTCTTTTGAAAAGTACAAAGGAAAAAAAAAAGAAAAATGTTGAGTAAGTCATTGTGAAGCAAATTGCTAAAGTGTTTTATTCTTAGTGCTTTGATGCCAGGATAGGAATTTTGGTGGTCCAATGAGTTATATTTTGGTAATATTGATTCATTTTGTTGGAGAGTTGTAAACTATATGATGATATGCTTGGACATAAAAGCTCTTTTACTAGATATGTTCACCTTTGGGTGAAAAAGAAGAAAACAACTTTCGCCATCAATATGACTCCAACTTACAAGAGAATGTTACATAAAATAATTTCACACATACACAGTGACATGGATGCACAAAGTCAAACAGTGATGTTTGAGAACTTGGTACAACATAGTATCAGGTGTTATATAACATTAAAAAATGTATTTTTTAATGATGCAGCTTAATATTATTTAATATTAATCCATTTTAGTAACAAAGAAAAAAAGTATAAGGTGTTAGTGGTGATATTTCAAAAGAATAAGAGTTTTGGTGATCTTTTTTCGACTCGATCTCATATAAATTTCAAATTGAAAGCACTATCTTTCAAATATTAATTTTCTCCAAATATTTTCCTTTTCACGAAACAGTAGACAATTGTTTTGATACTTGAAACCAATTAAGTCTAAAGAGAAATTAAGGTTGGTGAAAAATAAAGAAGGCTCTTTTTCTGTTTTAAGGAAAATAAAGCACAAACTGTAATAAGCATGTTCTTTAATTGCTTGCAACTTGTTTTAAAAAATAAAAAAATACTTTAAAGAACATGATCATTTAATCGAAAAACTTAGCCTTGTAAGATCATGATCATTTAATCGAAAAACTTAAGCGGTTAATTAGAGATAATACACTTATATCTGTTTAATTATATCTTTTCATCATACACGCCAACGAAAACAAGTCCTTTTATCTAGTGACCTTAAATTTTTACTAAGTTATATATCCTAACCTACTGTAAACGATATTTATGCTATTAGTACAATTTAATTAGATATAACATTGTATTAGGTTAAAACTCTTTGATGTATTGGACAAAAAAACATATACACTACTTATTTTAACAAAATGTAAATAACTACTAACTCGTGTCTTTCACGATGATTTTTAAATTTCATATGAAGAATCAGGCAAAGAGAGAGAGAAAGGGGAATAAAATTAATTACCCCCATAAAATGTTTATATAAAATTAATAAAAATATGATATATGTCTTCACAAACATGATTAATACTAAACTTACCTTGATCTATCATTTAACCGTGATAAAATAAATGATTTGCGTGTGTGCGAATAAGTTTTTACCGTGGGAGGGGCGTAATTAAGAAGCAGAAATCCAAGTCATATATATATTGTCCGGTCAAAAGTATGACCTAACAGGCTAACATTAGTATGTCAAAAGGTTTTAGGTTTTTGCTTGTCCTAAAATAAAAGGTCTAAATTCTGGTTATGATGTTATAGGACATGATTCGTATGAAGTCTAGGAAATACAAGTAACCAAAATAGAATGGATACACATTTTCTAAATGTGTTACATCTGCAGCATTTAAAATGTCACATTGACAAGACTTTAGAGGAAGTTTACAATGAACATAAGTACTCAAGATAAGACCCTTCATCAAGCTACAAGACATAAATAACTTCACCCTTGTTACGTTATAATATAATTTCAACAATTTTTTTTCTTTCTATATTTGGATTTCAAATTGTAATCGAAGCTTATATGCCATATTAATACTTGAAATTTGTATGTAATATTTCTAAAAACAAGTGGTAATCGGTAAAAAGGAAAAGGTGGCAATTATTAATTAAATTATTTTTATTTTTTATTTTTTTAATTAACTCTGTCCATCCAAGCTTTCACCTTCGCTGGTGGTGGAGGGTCTGACTTATGAAATAATTTGAAATTTTATGAGTGGAAGAAAAAGTTCACCCAAAACTGTTCCTAAACCGATTTTTGGGAACTTGAAAAAAATACGTAATTCAAATTAACTGATCATGCTTTATAAAAAAATAGTGTTTTCATTTTATTTTTTATTTTTAAAAAAAGCATCCAAAATCTATGGCCAATATACCCTTTTAAATTTCATTTTTAACATGTTTAGACAAAGTATGAATCATGAACATGTTCACTAATCTGTTTACTTAAAGATGTTGATGTTTTACAACTACATTTATGGATTCTTACACCAATTTAATCATATTTCAACATTTAGCAAAGAAAGTTTTAGTTTTTATATCGATTCTCATATTTCAACATTTACAAACCTTTTTGTGCTGACCACTTGTTGCTATCATTGATATAATTCTTAACATATTATATCAAAATGTAACTTAACATGATTTCAATGGGATATATCGCATTCAACGATCAAATTTCATATTTTAAGTTAACGAACAAGACATATGGAAACCTCTCTAAATTCCTCTCATTAGAGAAAGACAATATAATTGATAGAGGTAGACAATAGAAGAACTTAGTTTTTCAACTTGCATAATATATAAGTGAAATACAACAAAAATTAGAAAGGCTATAAAATATAGTTTTATGTCCACACTCCAAGAACAACTTGAGGTCACACTCTTGTAATCAATTCAACACACAGCTTGTAGAAACTCTCCATAAACTGAAGAAGATCTTTATTTCTTTAGCAAAGAGCTCTATGATTTGGACAATTTTATGCTTCCTGAAAATAATAAAGGAAGAAAATGTTGCAAACTAAGAAAACGATATATATGTAACATAAAACCTATTGTGGCACACGTAATCTAAAAATGAAACAAATAATCTGTTATACAACAAAAACAACACCGCAATCCTGAACAGGTTGAGTATAAATAATTTGTTATAATTAGTTAAAAACCCTAAGGGTTTTAAAAAAATTTATATTGTCTAATAGTAGTACTAATTAAAATTTATGCACATGAATGTTTAAGGGAGGCAATATATATATATATATATAGCTTGAGTAATAGGTGCATTACCACAAGAAAGTTTGGCTTGATTGTTGCTCTCCAACATGAGTCCAAAGTGAATGTGAGGGAAATGTGCCCACTACACCACACAAAAGCTAATTAGTCATCACCCAACTCTTCAAAAAATTAGAGTTTAACTATTCTATATATACACAATAATAGAACTTTGAATTATCAGATCATCTAAAAAATAATTGTAATCATACAAAGTGTAATTAGTAACTTAGAAAATAAAAAACAAACTAGCTGCTACAACTGGTTAAAATTTATTAACAATTAAAAATTCATAACACGGTTAGTGTATATAGGTTAAATCCAGAAAAATATAACAAAAAAAATTTTGAGTTTAAATTCTCTAAGTGTATAATACACTTACACTATCACCTAAAGTTACTTGTAATCAGACAAAGTGTAATTAGTAACTTAGAAAATAAAAAACATATTAGCTGCTACAACAGGTTAAAATTTATTAACAGTTAAAAATTCATAACACGGTTCGTGTATACAGGTTAAATCCAGAAAAATATAACAAAAAAACTTTGAGTTTAAATTCTCTAAGTGTATAATACACTTACACTATCAGCTTAAGTTACTTGCAATAACATGTATTTTCTAATAGCAAACATGGCCTTGTAATTTGAAAAACAGAATAAATAACATGCTATAACTAATTAAAATACATTGATAATATAAATATTCTCCACATTGTAACTATTTTTCGCGTTAGTGTATGCAACTTAAATCGAAAAAATATAATCAAAAAGTGGAGGAAGTAAAATAAAAGTAATAAAGTAATGTTTCAAGAATCTAAGGATAAAAGAGTTACATTTTTGGCAGCAGTACTAAATGCTTCCCTGTGACTGATATCTGGATTATTAGCCTTGATCCTCTGAATCTCTTCTCTGCATATTTAGGCATTTTGTGACAAAAAGAAATTGATATATAGTGGTTAGGTTAATTTTCCACAGCTTTAATAAAGATATCTCAACATATATTCAAGTCATCAGTGTTACAGCTGCCTTACTTTATGAACTGATTATATGCAGAAGGTACTCGCTGCCTCTTCTCGGGAGCTGTAAAAGAAAATACCAACAACCATTAATAACCCCCCAAAAATAAATAAATAGTTAAAACAATATGAAGGGAATAAATGTCCCAATTTAAAATATACAAAAAAAAGAAAGAATTTAATTACGTCGATTCACAATCCTCTCCTCGTGAGTGTTGTTTGTGATTGGTGTTCTCATTGTCATCCTGTTGTTGCATTTGGTTGATGAACCAAAATCCATTCTATACTCAGGAGTAGTGTAGTTTGGCACCTACAAAATTAAGTCAAACATATACACGGCTTTATAAAAACAAAGAGAAATTGCTAATACATAGTACAAATTAATTGTCAAAATAAACTTAAACTTATGCTACTTATTTTTTATTAATTTGTGTCCTTTGATGTACTGGTATCAGTCTAACTATCAATTCTGTGAGTTATTCGCCCTCCTCCTCCTTCTTCTTCTTCTTCGGTCACTCACTGGCGAAGCCAAGAATTTTCTTAAGAATGTTCAAATTTGAAAGAAGTAAAACAAATCTTCGACAAAGAGTGATTACTATATGTTATATACATCTAAAATATAATATTTCACCTATATACCCTGTCTTCGGTAAAGCCAAACCCGGCTATTATATTGGTTACCCCAAACATAAATTCAGAAGCTCTTACTAGATATGGCACTACAATTTTTTTCCCCTTTGTGTGGAGTTTCCAAGATCCAAATTCTTCTTAATGTGTAAGAGTTGAAGCAACGCAACAAAATAATATGTAATGCAGCTCACTTAATTTTGTTTTTGCTACTAATAAGTACAGGTAAGAGGAGTTCTCTTTATTTTTCCTTTTATTATTCATGAACCTCAATTTCTTTTTAGGGTATTGGTAAAAGAAGAGCTGGTGGTGGTGGGGTGGGGGGTGGGGGCTAAGAGGATTTGTTTCTGTTTTGACCAAAAAGGTTGAAGTGATGTTTTATGAAAAAAGATGTCATAACAGCATTGAAATGACTGAATCAGTTAGGATATTGAATGATAAATGAAACCAAAATAGGTAGTTGTTGTAAAGATTTCCAAAAGGGAACCCATAATCTAGTTTTGAGGCTTTGTTTCCACAGTAGAGGACAAACCCCTGATAGAAAATAAAATCAGTAATAATAAATATATTTCAAACAACCTAAACTATCAAATCAAACAATTACACAAGAAAAAAGTAATCTAAGAAAATGCTTTTGATGGGTCAAAAGTCAGTCCCTATAGATTATAAAAGCTGCACCCCTTAAATAGAAAAATAAATATATACTAGGTTTTAGTTATGGCGGCTATATTAGTAGTTAGTACTACTAATTTTTTGAAAAACTCGATCTGAGTATTAATATGTCTGCATATCGGAGTAGTTATTTATTCCCTCAAAAGAAGGAAAACCCTAGAATTCAGAAGCCAGCCTATGATATACTATAGAGAACAAAACGCCCACAATTTGAGCTGCAAAAGGTAAAAACAAAATAAAAGTTAATTATTGTTTTTGGACAAAACAAAAACCTGAAGATTATGAATGTCTTGCCAAGAGGAAGAAGAAGAAGAGGAGTGAAAGGCAGCTGCCATATTGACGGACCACAGATTTGTGCAGTGACCACATCGAACTGTCACAATATCAAATAGGCTGCTGCATGGTACACTTACCTGTAAAAATTATCCAACCAAAAATAAAATCAACATTAACAAAATCTTCATAAAAAAGAACATAATCATATGTTTTTTTCTCTTAGAGAAAGTAGACGAGTCGCTTCGCGCAAGACATTGTTTAGGACCAACAGGTACACAGTCTACTTTGCTCACTCCATAAAATTAAGACGAAAAAATAATAATTTAAAACCTAACAAAATCAAAGATCTTGATTACTAACACTTCTTGAGAGATGGGGTTTCTAAATCTTGAGATCTCTTTGTAGAGGCGAATTTAGGGCGAATTTTTGAGCTCAATTAAACATTTTACCTTCAACTCGAACTATGTACGTTTGTGCTTAAAAAAAAAGGTATACAAATAAGACCAGACTCATCCTAAACGCATCCTTTTATGTACAACAACATTTCAAACCCTGCAAAATATAGCTATTTTGGGGAATATAGTTGAGTGATTTCTTGAAAAAGATCAAGAACAAACCCTAAATCTGTTAAAGTAAGGGGAAGGTTTGGTTATCTTAAAGGAAGTGAAGAGCTTGATAATTATTGAAAAATACACGAGGAAAAAGCTTATCTTTTTGATAGCACACTTCATCAGAACTTAGTGAGCTATATGGTGCCTGCACTTAGTGCAATCTTTTCAGTAAAAAAAAAGAAGAAGAAAGGTATGCAGCACAGAGCTAGAAAGAGAAAGAGAGAGAGAGAGATTTAAATCTCTAATAAGTAGAAATTAAAGGACTTGTCTTCATCAAATTATCTTCAAAATCATAAAATCAAGAAAGGAAGATAATTCTCTTTCTCTCAGCTGATTGGAAGGTTCAGAATTTTCAGGGTAGACTTTGTTTTTTCTTTGACTGCAAAAGATCAAAGGGTAGAAGAAGAAGAAAAAGAAAAGTCTATATATGGATGGGGACTTGACTTCTCAAAGCAAATGAAAAACAAAGAAAACACCTAGAAACTAGATCACTTGATTTGTGTATATATAATACCACCAAACTATCTCTGAATTCTCAAAATCAGCTTTATTCAGCTTGGTAACATCTTTTTCTCTTCTTAGACTACCCTCTCACATGACAAAGAAAGTTCAACCAGAAAAAGAAAAATAATAGAAAGAGTACCAAATTCACATACAAGCACACTCACATATACATAAGCGAATTTAGAGCGAGTTCTGTGGGTTCAACTAATTAAACTCAAAACTTTCTGTTAAAATTATGAAACATAAATAAAAAATTATACTATGTATGTATACATATCACAAAATGGTATGAATTATGAACACATGGACTCTAGATCCTGAATTTTGTATCTGCTAGCGGACTAGATAAAAACGTTCATACAAAATACTACAAGAAAAAGATGGAACCAAGAAAGAAAAATGAAAAAAATATATATATACCGCAAGAACAATATTGCAAAAGTTGCAAGGGATATAGCAAAGTTTTTCAGAAGCAACATCGATGCAGCTTGCCATTTTAATGGAAAATGTTTACAGCTAATTAGGAAAGAAAAAGAAGAAGAGGAGTGAAGGGGTAAATTCCAGAAGGAAGAAGAAGGAACAACACCAAATATATAGAACTTTTTAGACAATACTAAAGAGAAAAAGTTTTTTATTTATTCCCTCTTTATTATATATGTAGTAGCCTTTTAGAAGGGCTAATATAATGTACTATAAAAAAACAGTAAAACTTATGTATATATAAAGAAAGACATAATACTATTCCCTACAAAATACATCTATCTTTAGAAAGCAAAACAATAACCAAACATAAACAGTTGCTTTCTTTTTACTCCCTATCAGGGTTTCCCTTTTCTTCTCCCTTTTCTCCTATACTGTATAAACCTAAGTATAGAAACATAACACTAGCTTAGTTCCTACAAAAGAAAAGCAAAAAAAGGGATTATATAGCTTCTGCTAATTAATCTGATCATATGTTTAATAGTGCCCACGGTAATAAGGAAATAGAGAAATACAGTAGACTTTTTTAACTAGTAGAATACAGGTTAACTCCTATTATATGGTGTATATATAGAGGAAAGTGTACATAGAAAACTGGGTTTTTAGGAATTAAGCTAGGGATTTTAAGGTGGGCTCTTTTCAGAAATTGTCAGATTATGTATTAGCCAAATAAGAGTCTAGGGTTTCATGGGGGAAAGAGGGAAGAGAAAGTTTTTGGCTGCATTATACTAGCTTAACAGTCTACAACAGAATAAGTCAAGCAGAAGATGGTAAATACAGAAGGAGGAGGTCTTTTTTTTCTTTTTTTTTTGGGTTCCTGTCTGGTATTGCCCGTTGCCCGAGTTCGATTAAATTTGAATTCGCGTTGAAAAATTCCATATTTGGGTGTACTTGGATGCTTGAACCTGAGATTTCTAGTTAAGGAGGAAGAATTACTTACATTTCTACCACAACACTTAATGGTAGGAGTTTTTATTTTTGAATAATATAAAAAATATTTAAATAATTAAGTAATTTAAAAGATAATTGCAATAACTCTGTTTAATACTAGCATTGATTGCAACTTGAAATAAAATTACCGTCAATATATAAAATTTAAATTCTCTAAATATTAGTATTATTTTTTTGGTGGTGAAGGTAGGGGTGGGTAGGGGGTTTGTTTGTTTCTTGCCATTACGATATGCTGTAATATTGATTGAAAAAAGTGTGGTGTGGCCATTCCCTTTCCCTACCTCTGAAACACCACAGCGGACGAGGGGGGCGGAATTTCGACCTGTAATTATATTCATATACTTTTCTTATTTCTTTTGTATGTATTTGTCATTTTCTCTTTCATTATATGTATGTATAAAAACAGCTACAAGATATAGCAATACAACATGTTACTGTTCTATCCACTTGTAATGTGATTTTTTTAAAAATATTATTAGACACCTAAAAGATTATATTGATATAATTAACTGTCCATAAAATGCGAAAAAAAATAATATTCAAGTTATATACACTCTCAGTGTACAATATACTTTAACTTGTTATAATAGGTAATTTACATTTATTCTAGAATGTCAATTAGTATTGTATTAAATATAGTTATATACAATAACCTTTTACGCGACCTAGTTATATAAATAATTTTTACACTGTCAATACATAAAACATAAACTCTAAAAAAATAAGGTAGGTATTCCCAAAAAAGGTTAAATTACATTGATATTGTTTTTTTTTTTAACGGCGGTGTGTAAATAAATCCATATAAAAACACGTGTACGATCTATGCATTAGTTATAGTAACAGTATATATCTACAAGAAATGCTATGAGGTCTAACAGGGTTAAAGTATCAGAATTTGTTGGTGCTTTATTCTAAAGCATCTCTCTGTGTTCTGACTCCTTTTTTGTTCATTGTTTCTTGATACTCTATACATATATCAACCAACTTTCAAAGTCGGATTACTGGCTAGTAGGGGTGTACACACTGAACCGAAAAATCGCATCAAATCGAAAAGTCAAACTAAATCGATTAA
Organism: Nicotiana glauca; assembly: GCA_026770625.1. NCBI lineage: Eukaryota > Viridiplantae > Streptophyta > Magnoliopsida > Solanales > Solanaceae > Nicotiana > Nicotiana glauca. Next base: position 45,097 of record MU722987.1, read on the forward strand.
AAAATCTGACTCGCTTTGGTTTGATTTGGTTTGGTATTGAATAAAAAAATCCCAACCAACCCGACATATAAATATATAATTTATCTATATATTATTTAAGATTTTATATAAAATTTTCTTTAAAAAATATCTAGAAATATTTGGGATTCTCTTGCGGGATATAAACTTTAATAGAATATGAAGTGCTCCATATTTATTGACCTTAAATAATGAATTGTATGATCAGTTTCTTATCAAGTGTTACTGAAGTACGTCTATCTCTTTGTTCTTACATATTCATATCAAATGTTAAGATGTATTAAATTCTTATATCTTTTTCGAATGTGAAGTGATTATTAATATTTAGGTATCATGTTGATTTTTATATTTAATTACTAAATTCGGATAACCTGAAAGTGTATATCAACAAAATATTATTGTCAGACAACTAAAAAAATAATTATTATGTGTTAACTAATGGAATTCTCGCATAAGAATTTTTTAATTGATAATATATTTTTCAACTTTTTATATTTTTATTAAATAGATGTATACGTATCAAATATTTAACAAAGTAAGATTGAAATAATATGTAAGTAATAAAAAACTCGAAAACCGGAAAAACCCGACAAAATCGAACCAATCCAAACCGATATAGTTGGTTTGGTTTGGTTTTGATAAAAACCGAACCAACCCGGTCCATGTACACCCCTACTAGCTAGCTTTGCTTTCTATATGCCAGCTAAAACCTTATTAGCAAAAAGACAATATTCAAGCATATTTTTAACTTTCTATTTGGATTGTAAATTATATGTATCTGAATAAGGTGTTAGGACTGGAAAAACTAGGTGTCATGCGAAAACTAGCAAAGCAAACCTTCAATGACGATAAATCAGACAACAAAAGAGAAATCTACCAAACGAGATACAAACATATAACGTGGTTCGGTCAACTAACTTACGTCCACAATGGAGATGGGCAATCCACTTTAATAAAAGAGAGTACAAAATATCGAGAGAACAACCTCACGAATAGGCAAACACAAGTAACACACTAACACTTGCCCCATAAAGTTCCCTTCCTAAACAAGACTCTCAAGTCCCCTATGACTACATTATGGATGCTACTGAATGAGAAGGGTGGATCCTCAATTTATAGAACTCCAAACCTTTTCCTACAAGAAAAAGGGAATAGCCAAATATGGAAGAATTTATAATTTCTTTTTACAAAAAAGAAAACCCAATTAAGAAAAAATTATGGCAAACACCTAACATAAGGACGAGAAGAATATCGAAAATATGAGTTATAAAAAGACAAAAAAAACGAAGGAGGAAAATTTATATAAAAAATTACAAGTATGATTTAACAATTAAAAATAATCAAAACTAAGACTTCACCCTCAGAAAGAAATTTAAAGAACATGACTTGAATTTCTTTCTTGTGCATCATGCAGTAGCGAAACAAGAAAATTCAATAAAGGTGTTCAAAATTTAAACGTACTTTGCTAGTGGGCTATACAAGAGTGTTCAAAGTCTATTTTCTAATCAATAATAAGAAGTATTTTATAATAATATTTTGTCTAATTTTTTCTCTCTCGGCTCACATTTGGTGACCTAGCTAACCTACGCCTTCGCCGAAAATGGGGGGAAAGAGAAAGAACGAACAGAAACACCAATAAAATACCAGTGGTAGAAAGGAAACTAATGGACATTATCAGGCGAGAACAAGAAAAATGCACCGCAAAAGCCAAAGATAAAATGCAAGATGAAGATATGGATCGTGAAAATGATAGCGACCCAAATTTGCCATATCTGGGTAGTGCTAGAGCTAAATTGGCAACAACGATGAGCTCTGGTACTAAATTGATAATTGCGGTGAACTTTAGAGCTAAAGGACCAGCTCTAGTGCCATTCACAATTGGCGATGCGAGTACGAGCAAGTCACAAAATAATGGAACAGTACATGCAAGTCTACCAAAAGAACAGAGGCCTTTAGAGATCATGAATCGGAAGAACATAGAGGACAATGCAGCAGAGCAGAATGGAGATGGGGAAAGATCATGGGCAGGATTGTTTCAGGAGAACAAACTAGCTGCTAAGGGCATAAATCTGTCCTATATTCCTCCGGTAATGCAAGATGGTGGGGTTGTAGTACAACTATTATAAGAGGACATTGCATATGAGAATCAGAAGTAGAATCGAGCAATAATCCTCTGCGTGGTGGGGAATACTCCAACTATTGGGGCAATTAAACGATTCATAGCTAGTCAGTAGAGTAATGTCAAAAAACCTAAGGTACTCTTTGTCACACCTCCTTTTTCGGCTACTACACCCCGTAAAGGGTGTAGTAAAGGGAGTTTTTCCAATTAAAGGATAATCGAAATGGGATTTATTATTAAGAGTTGGAGTCGCCACTTGAGAGATTTATGGTGTCCCAAGTCACTGGTTTGAATCCCGAATCGAGGAAAAAATTGACTTCGTATTACAGTCTACGAATCAGAAATCCGGATAAGAAATTCTGTTAACCCGGGAAAAGGTGTTAGGCATTCCCGAGTTCCGTGGTTCTAGCACGGTTGCTCAACTGTCATATTCAGCTTATTTATCTGATTTTAATACAAGTTCAAACCTATGTGCATTTTTTCATCTTTTAACCGCTTTTATTATTTATTATTTTAATAGAGAATTGCAACGTCGTGATAATGCATCTTGAACTGCGTTACATAAATGTACCCGTAGTTTTTTGACACATTCCAACTTCATTGAGATTTATATTTTGGGTCACATAAATGTACACCCGAGTTTAGGGAGATAACGTTATTAAAATACGCACCTAAAGAGTCTAACGCGTTATTATTTTGGGGAAGGCCGTACAATTTGCTAAAACGGTCCATCCCGAAGTCTAAGTATTTAATAACCATCTATTGAGGGTCCCGCAGCTTGTGCGTTTTATTTGGCGAGGCTCGTCTCATATTTTATTAAAAAAGGTCAAACCTAAAGTGACTATGATTTTCTATTTGTTTTTGTCTCTAAAATAAAAATCCTAGTTGCTTGCATGGTTTATGAATTATTATAATTAAGTCATGAACGCAACCCATTTGAAATCAGAACCTAAGTACGCATACTGGCAGGCCAACGGTTTATTTGAACGTCCATTTATATTTTTATTTCACGATCACATTTTTCTTATTCCCTTGTTTATCGGTGCATATTACTAAAGTTGAAAGTTTGAAAGAAAAACCTGAATTTGACAACAAGATAAACTAAAATATTCTCAAACTATTTTAAGCTCACATTATTAGATGAACTAGTCTATTGGAATTAATAGCATGAAACTCAAAATTATTTTGAACTTGTTTTTATAACCATTGAAATTAAAACTAATACAATTCACCCACATTTGAAACCTAATGTTATTCAACACGCTATTCAAATTAACATGGCCCGATCACCCATCCCGCGATTTTATAACTGCCCTACTGGGCTAACCTACTGAAACATATTTACTGAAACCAATGAAATGTTTTAACTGTCATAAACATGGGAAGCCACAGTTTATACAATCCAATCCTATTTGCAGAAACTAATAATAGGCTTAAGAGGCACAGGCAGTCAAGTTATACACCTATCAATTAGTTATAAGTAAAAAAGTCTACTCAATGATAAATTAAAGATACAAGGGAATTCAACAGGAAACTTGGCAATATTTCATTTTTTCATCTTCAACTTCAGGTTTATATCAGTATGATGTTATTAACGTCAATACCACACAGGGGGGGGGGG
>MU722988.1:5925-24584 GCA_026770625.1 Nicotiana glauca
TGCCTAACACCTTCTCCCGGATTAACAGAATTCCTTATCCGGATTTCTAGTTCGTATACTGTAACAGAGTCAAACTTTCCTCGGTTCGGGATTAAACCGGTGATTTGGGACACCATTATATTCTCAAGTGGCGACTTTGAAAATTTAAATAAACTAATCTCGTTCTGACTGTCCTTAAATTGGAAAAACTCCTTCCCTTTTATTATATCCCTTCTCGGGGTGTATAAGCGGGTAAGAAAAAGGAGGTGTGACAGCTCTGACATAAGGTTGAGCATTCATTATCGTGTATGGCTGAGGAGCATAGGTCACATCTTGGTGGGGGTAATAATGTTGCGGGGTTCTTTCGGAGAAAAGGGATCTGGGAGTACGGTGTTTTCTTGCGCTCGACGCTACCATTGATGTTTCTTCCTTTTTCTTTCTATTTGATACTCCTCCAGACCCACCCTGGATGGCTTGGGAGGTAGCCATTATAGAAGATTGGCTCAAAATTCGACATGTCTTCAAACCATTTTCAACCATTTCGCCAATCTTGATGGCTTCAGCGAACGGCTGACCCATTTTGGACATCATGTTTTGGAAGTAATCAGCCTCTTGGGCTTGGAGGAAAACCGTGAACATTTCAATCTCATCCGTTGGAGGCTTTACCCTGGAGGCCTGCTCACGCCATTTAACAGCATACTCTCGGAAGCTTTCCGAGGATTTCTTCTTTAGATTTGTCAATGAGTTCCTATCCGGAGCAATATCAATGTTGTACTGAAACTGCCTGACGAAATCTCGAGCAAGATCATCCCAGATATGCCAGCGGGATATATCTTGGTCCATGTACCATTCAGATGCGATTCTAATCAAACTTTCTCTAAAGTAGGCCATGAGGAGTTTTTCCTTTCCACCGGCTCCTCGTGGATGGTTGCAATATCTCTTGAGATGAGCAATGGGATCCCCGTGCCCATCGTATTTCTCAAATTTTGGGGTTTTGAATCCAAATGGTAGATGCACATGAGGGAACATACATAAGACGACATAGGATACACTTTTCTGTCCACTCAAGCCTTGTATGCTTTTAAGACTATGTTCCATACTCCGCATCTTTCTCGCAATCTCTTCATGCTCAGGAGTTTTGGTGGCCCTTTCTTGCCCCATAGTGAACTCATACCCGGGTGGTTGAGAGTAAGTATAGGTCGGAAGCTGTTTTGGTTCCAATGGGAAGGATGGTGTCTGGAAAGTGAAGGATGATGGGTCAAAACTGGGCCTGGGCTGTGTAGGCTGTGTTGTAGCCGAGAAAGGTGGGCAGTGAATATATTTGAAATCACACCTGAAGTTAACACCTGGGGGCGAGCCTCAAAAGGTGTTCCCGCATAGTTGGCGGAAATGGTGGGATATCCCAGTGGAGTATTCGGGTAATTTATGGGGACGTTGGAGGTGTCACTCACCCTGGGAAGTAGCTCGGGGAATCCGGGGATCACACTCAATGGTTCCCTACTATTAGACCATGTGTCCCACATCCCCGTCATGTGGAGACGCAGAATTCTATTTTCCTCTGCGGCAGCCGATTCTGAAGTTGGGATGGCTGAAATCGGGCTATTCTCGGGGATAGGAGCCGTTGGTAGATGACCCTCAGATGACATTTCAATGCTTCCCTTTGACCTTGTGAAGTAAGGATGTGGAGCTAGAGCACCACAAAACCAACCACCTCACTATAGAGCATGGCTTTAACAAACACAAAAAAATCGGTTAGGGCGAGACAATTAACACATAGGGAATCGCATGTTGGGGTGTGATGCACCTATACAATTAAATGTGTTTCTACATGTTTTGCAATGGTTGCATGATTCATTCCGGCTTTCGCTTATTTCCCAATTTTCCCTTTTTTCCAGTGTGACCTTCTAATGCTTCCTTTCATTCCTATTTTCCTCCCTTTTATTTCCTCTCATATTATGTTCTTCTCGCCTTTCTTTTGGTTTTTCTTTGGCTTTCTTTTTTCTATATTATTTGAATTATTTACGAAAACATGACCAAATTCGATGAGGATTGCCTATGTATCACGACGCCGCGTGAATCAGATCATCACGTAGTTCAAAAGGTAAATGCGAAAAATAAAAGAACAATTTTGTGGTTTTTTTTTTCAAATTTTCATTAATACAACTTTACTGAATTACAAAAAACTCGAAACATACTTTTCTAGGACTTTTAAAATAGACTTAGGACATACTTTTTCTAGGAATTTAAAACAAACTCGAAACATGAAAACGCATACTCGAAAAAATACAATCAAGAAAACACAGTGCCTCCAACCCTGTCTTAGGAACACCAACTAGTCTTGCAGCGGGCCTACGTGCCATGTCATCTTGGAGCCGATAGAGATCCTCCATTATCTGGCAGACAAAGATCATTACAGTGGCGAAGAACATGGATCTGGTCATGTCCTCACACGCACTGCATTTCATTGTGATGTAGTCAGCAATCTTTCTAACTCTTTCCCTTATGATGCCCTTTTCTTGCAACAAATGCCCAATCTGCTGGGATCTAGCCTCTAAAACCTGGGAGCATGATTTTGTTCTTGCAAGTGTTGTAGGTCTCCCTCCATCTGTGCCATCAAAGCGTAGCAATGTTCTCTCTCAGCTTTGAAACTCTTAGCTTGCTTAGCCATTTCACTTTCGAGGTTGCTAATCTCTTTTTCCCAACTCGTGACCCCTCTTTCATATCTTTCTTTCATCTGTTGAATGAGAGTTGCTCGCCCCTCTGCACTTTTAGCCAACTTTGTTCGTGATTTTGCTAGCTCAGACTCAGATTTCTGCAGATCATCTTCACAATCACGTACCTTTTGGGTAAGGTTGTATATAAGCCTTTCATCTTTCCTGCTTCTGCCCCAATTCTCGGCTGCTATTCTTAGCTGTCGAACCTGGGCTCTAAGAGCTTCATTTTCTTGAACTAACCTTTTTCTTTCACCCTCGGCCTCTCGTGCCTGTAGATTATTATTGAAGGTGGCATTTCTCAACTCTTCTCGCAAAGCATGAATGCTGGCTTGATATTTCCTTTCCTTTTCCCCCCAAGCTAACCTTTCCTGAATTTTGTCATCAAAGGCTTGAACATGGGGACTTTTGGATGGCCTCTCGGGTTCGGGCTCGGGCTATGGCTCATTGTTCGCATAGAAGCTCCTTTCAAACCAAGCAACATAATTGGGATCAACTTCACCCTTAATTGGGTCTGGTACTTGGGTGTCACTTTTTAGATACCGAAAATAATTCCAGTCCCTTTGAACTAAGGCGTCGGGCATCGTTGCCTCTCGGTGTAATTCAATAACTTGGGTGCTTAGATCTGCCTCTTCGGGTATCACCTAATATCTTCCCAATTGTCTTATAACTCTTTGTGGTGCAACTCCCATCATCATCAAGTAGCCCTTCGAAGTGGTCATGTATATGACTTCTGTTATCGGGAGCCATCCTATGGTCCATTCAATTTGATTTGCTCTCAATTTTCTCAAATAGGAAACCCATGCTTCAAACCCTTCTGGCGGTTTGTAGTCTTCCACCCATTCCTCATACCTTTTGATGAAATTGTTCCCGTGCGAAGCATATCTCATGAACTTAGGGTGACGGCGAAGGTGTTCGATCATCCACATTTGAAGAAGGGCATTGCAACCTTCGAAAATTTGAGCCCCATATTTGCATAGGGTTAAAGCCCGGTAAATGTCCGCCAGCACCAATGGGACATGTGTGTGATCTATTTTGTGCCCTCTGCATTCGGAAAGACTATGATCCCTAAAAATGCCACGATGAAAGCAAACCGACGATGAATTTGCCACACACTCTTGTCTTGTTTGTTATTCAACCCCTTTTCATGTGTTTCAAACCCGCCTGAGTGCCTGAACCTGAAATACAGGAAGTAGAAAGAACAACACCCTTTGCTTACGCGGGCCTTGTTTATTTGTTTGCTGATATTCAAAAGATCGAAGAACTTATGCACTGATGGATCGTTGGGGAATATGAGTTGTTGCTTTCTTGACTCTTGGCCAAAATCAATATAGCCAGCCATTTCTTCCAGAGTGGGGGTGAGCTCAAAATTCGAGAACCGGAACACATTATAGACGGGATCCCAAAAAGTTAACAAGGCTTTAATTAAATCCTCCAGGGGTTTGATGTGCATGATGTCTACCAGGGAACCCAACTGCTCTTTTACCCAAAGTTGGCCATCTTCATCTAAATCACCCCACCACTTATGTAGCTGTATCCGAGCCCTTTCTATGACAGATTGCGATGATTCCTGGATGGTATTCATTTGAACCTGTGGAGGGTTAAGGTTATGGTTGACTCTTGTGGACTCTTTTTGCAAAACAAGTTTTCTAAAAAAAAATCAACGGACAAATACCCTTTTTATTGCTATGTTAGCAAAAATGGTCGTTTTTGCAAACGTGTCCCCTTCACAATTTCAAATGAATTTTGAGGCCGGGGGTAAGTATTTAATAAAAAAAGACACCTTTTAAATAGATTTCCATGTTTCTCCCGAAAATAGCCTTTCGACAATTGGAATGTAATCTAAGGCTATTCCAGTGAGAAACGACTTAAAAACAAACCGAAGCTGGGTCGGCTTTATTATTTTGACCAAAGCCCTGAAACACCTTTTATTTTATTATTTGGTAAAATGAGGCCGAACCTTATGTGGGTTGCCTACGTATCCTATATCCGATAAGAATCAGACCTGCATAGTTCGGTCAGTTTTGTCATAAAAACATGATATTTGACTCACTCTTTTTTGAAATAAATTTTCCTTTTCTCTTCTTTTTTTTAAATTTGGCATAGTTTCAAGATATTTTCAAATACCGAGATTTTTAAAAATTGAGTAAATTCTCTATCCTACCTCACTCTTGGTTTTTTTTCTTTATTTCCTCTTCCTAGCCGGTCAACATGCAAGCCGAAACAGATAAATATTCACATAGCACGTAGGATGCATCATGATGGTCTTTATTTAGGTACACCTGTCCTAGACGGACTCAACCCCTGTGTTGAGTCCCCAAGGTCAAATGCACGTGATACAAATAATCGTTCCTACTAGGGATCCGGTATGAGGTTGCTTTATTCTAAGTTTAAAACCTGGGGTTTGTGGTCTAGACTTGGGTTACCCGAGTGGACAATTGGGGTCGAGGAGGGGGCAACGTACCGGGAGCACGAAAGTCTGCCCGGCCTTGTTGCTTGCCCGAACCCGTCTTATTTGGTATAATTTCTACAGAAAAAGCGGGTCACGCGAACGTGTGCATCATTTTTCAGAAGACTCAGATGGGTGGCGTAAGAAGACATTTAAATACAGTTCAAGTAATATCAAAGCGGTAAATGACAATTAGCACATGAAGTCCACAAAATACAGTAATATTAACAATAAAGCCAAATAAAAATCACATTAACAAGCTCGAATTCTTGAACCCCGAACCAAAGTTCTGGGTTTATTTCCTCAGCAGAGTCGCCAAAGCTGTCACACCTCCTTTTTTACGCATCCTGAGAGAGGTATATATAAGGGAATTTTTCCAATTAAAGTGATATTATTCGAGATGGGATTATTTAGCTTATCAGAGTCGCCACTTGGAATATTTGGTGTCCCAAGTCACCGGTTTTACTTTTAAATCCCAAATCGAGGAAATTTGACCTTCCTTTTGAAGTCTGCGAACCAGAAATTCTAGATAAGGAATTCTGTTAACCCGGGAGAAGGTGTTAGGCATTTCCGAGTTCCGTGGTTCTAGCATGGTCGCTTAGTGATTATTACTTGGCTAAAATTGTTTAACTACTCATTTGTAGGACCTATGTGCATTTATCTTTTTACCGCTTTTAAATCACTTGAATTATTCATAATTAAAGAATTGAGTTATGCGTACGCATACTCTTTTCTTTTGGCGCGTCAAAATCATGTCACGCGAACGTGTCCACGATTAATAATGCTTTTGTTGATTTATTAAGAAAGTTTGGTTGAAGTTGCGCGAACGCATCCCTCGAGTCTTTTTAGAGTTAAAATTACAATTATATTACGCGAACGTATACATAATCGCAATACTTATCTAAATCGGGCCTAAAGCAAACTACGAGTATTTGATATTTGTTGGGTCTAAATTATGAAACTAATACGAAGGCCATGTATTTAGGGATTTGAAATGTGGCACACCTCAAATGCTTTCTTTTTACAAGAGAATTTAATTGTTCAAGGTCCCTAAGATGCTACTGTTTAGGACTTAATCGACAAATGCTAACTAATCAATAAGAAAGGTTGTTAAAATATTTTTGGAAAAAAAGGATGGGCCAAAACTGCACCTACTAAATCAGTTTGAAGGAGGTGGGGAAGTGGGCTCACGACGAGGCCCATAAACCAGAAGCCTGGGTTACAATTACCAGTTCTGAGACAAACAGCTCACATTGGGCTTGGATTCTAGGCAGGCCCAGTTGTGCATCGGCATCGGTTGACCTACTTACCTCTTTGCATTTTAAAACCATAGTATATATATAAATCAAGAATTACAAGAGGAATTTTTTCCCAGATTTCGAATTTTCAATCACGAAATTAAAGGTTAATCAGGAAATAACTGTTTGTAAGCATAAGCTATTCATGAAAAAATATTAAAGGAAATTAAACTCCAAATGTATTACTACTAGTTTATGAAAAAAAAATACAATAAGAAATTAAAAGGCACGTCTTAATAGGGCCAGATCCAGCCCACCTTTATACAAAGAATGTTCATCAAACTTTAGGAAACAAAAACATGAGCTCACAAGCCATTTGGGCCTGAAATTAGGCCCTAAAGGCAAAGAGTGAACTCAAACAAAGGGCAGCCCAAATATGACTTTCGATAGGCTGCTTTGGCTTAAACTTCACCAAGTCCAAACCAAACACTCGAATCTCTAAAATTACAACCAGAAACATCTTAATTCCATGAAGGTTGTTCACAGAATCATGCTTAAAACTTACCAAGAAAACACACACTTAGGCGCATTAATTGCAGCCCAGTCTGTGAAACGTAAGTTCAAATTCAAGCACTTAGACAGTCCTATTATTACACAATTCTTACTATTGAATGACAAAATTTACATAAATAATGAGCTTTACTTTGCTGTTAAACTCATGCTATTGTTTTCTTGAAATAAGTATGCAAAATGATAAACTAATCTAACATTAAGCTATTACAAATTTATCTACTAATAGAAGACCCTTGCTCCTTCTGAACATGGCTTTGTCCATAGCAGCCTCATCTTCTTTCCTTAATATGTAAATCCCACCTTAAAGCTCTCAAAACCAATTGATCCAACCAACTGGTGGCTGAAACAACAGGCTACAGCTCATGACCAGACAATCAAAAGAAAAACGAAAGCAATATTTTGAGTAAAAGGAATTAGATGAAAGGGAGAAAGAAAGCATTATAAACAATACCAAGCTAAATATTGTTATGAAGCAAAGCTATTTGTGCTATTTTAAGAACATTTCCCTACATACTGAAATGCATAGAAAGACACATGAAAAGCTGATGAAGAACAATAAACAACACATTGGTTTTTATGATTGAAGCATACAACCATACACACATAGTCCTGAATAACTTCAGATTTTGCACAAAACAGATTCATTCTCATAGCTAGAGTGTGGTTACATACCTATAGATAATTCAAAGAAAGACCAAATAAAGGTCGCTAAAATAGTTGAGCTTTACAAAAGATAGTGAGCAGCAACCAGCAGCAAAAACAACCAAATCACACCCAAGTTTAGCCTTAAACCCCAGAGATTTCATCCAAAGAAAACCAGGAAAGAACCTCTTACTTCAGATCATCTTTTCAGCTTTTAAGAAAACCAAAGAGGAAAGTTTTTTTCAAAAAATTTGAAAGCTAGTCTTTTCAGCAGAGGAAAGAATGATTTTGTGCAGTAAATTGGTGCTCCAAATTTGTGTGTGTGAGTGAGTGATGTTCTCTTTTATATAGTGTGCAAGAAAATGGCATCAAAAGGGGATATTCTGACCTAAATTCCTAAATTTCAGAATAGTACAACCCCTTTTGACAGTTGTATGTCCTTTTCCTCTTATCCAATACCAGCATTGGCTAAGGATAGGGATAGCTGTCCTAAGTTCTAGAATTTTCTGATTTTTAACCTAGGTAAAAATCCGATTTTACCTTTTAAGTTACTGCTTATTACAGCTTTTTTCTATGTTTACTTAGGTCCCAAAAGTCCTACTGATGTTCACATAAAGGATAAACACCTAAATTGAAATAATTCAAAAGAGAAGTGTTGATGCAATACTAAGGCTAAAACTAAATTAATTAGTGAATGAACATGCATTGTCTAATTATATTTTAAAGGGAAATTGCATTCAAACAAAAGTAAGGACAGAAGTAGTAACAAACAAGGAAACAAATATGATGATTTAATGAGAGTTAGTAATTAACCTAATTAAATCTAAACTTATGCAATTTGGTGAATGAAACAAAAATGAATTAAACAAAGAAAAGGAAACAATTTGAAACTAAGAAAAAAACCTAAACATGCTCCTAGAGTAAGAACAGTCAAGTGTGCAGAGGGGAAACAGAATCAAAATTAAACAAACAAACAGAAGAAGAAAATAAATTACCAGATCGAAATCAAAGCTGGATCAAAACATGAGATTGTCCAAATATCTTGAAGTGTAATATGGACTTTGGACCAACATTAATTGACTATTCTTGAAGAGAACAGTCAATTAATGGAGGTTTTAAGTCCATTTGACCAAACGCCGACCAGAAAAAGAAGAAAATGAGTTTTAGAGTTCTTCCGCATCACCAGATCCAAAATTCGAGGCGCTCAGGGCTGATTCAAAAGGGGTTAAAGGTGGTTTGGGGTTCAGATAGGAGTAGGCATCGCAGGGTGTGAATTTGGACCGGATTGGAGCAGTTAGAGTTTTGGGGCCGTGATTTTGATCTAAGATTCGAACAAATCTAAAGGGATTTAAGGGAAGCTAATTGGAAATTGGGATTGAGGGGGTGAAGGGGAGTTCATGGTGTAAATTTGGGGTCGATTGGACCATCAGAACCGCCATGAGGCGATTTCCGATGGGTGGCTTGCGGCGGAGCGGCGATGGAATATAAGGCGGCTAGGGTTTGGGTCTCAGAGAGATCAGGGGTGAATGGAGGGGTTTGGTTTGGGGGGTAGGCTCTGTTCAGACAGTATTATAGTTAAGTACAAAATAGTTCCGAGCCGTTGGATGATGAAAATCCAATGGTTGTGATGAGATGAGACTAAAATGGGGTTGTTTAGGGGCTATATGGGGTGGACCGGTTTAATCAATTTTGGGCCAAGTTATTTGGACGGGTTTGGGATACAATTTGGGCTGGCTTGGGGATCCAATTTCGGGAAAAAACCCTTTTCTTTCATTTTTTAATTCTTTTCTTTTCTTTCCTTTTCCCTTTTTTATATTTTTTAATTAACAATCCTAATAATTAAAAATCCTAAATTACCTAGAATGTGAGATTAAACTAATTAATTAATTATAAAAATTATAAACAATACTTAAAAAAGAAAAATCAATAAACTAAAAGTTAAAAGATAAAAAATTTAAAAATGAACTATTTTTTTGTGATTTTCAACTTTTATAAAGCAAATAATTATTAATTAATTCTAAAAATAAAAAAATAAATTCTAAATGCAATGCATGATATTTTTTGGTATTTTCATGATTTGAATAAAAATTAAACACGTAAGAAAAATGTAACCAATTAATAAAAATCTACCAAAAATTCCTAAAAATGGCCATTAATTAAGAAAAAATCTATTTTTCTTAGATTTTGTAAGAGTATTTCATGTATGGCAAAAATCACGTGCTCACAATACTACTGAGATGCTAAATTAAACTAAAAATAATTTTTTGAATGGTTTTCTAAATAGGCAACGAGGCACTAGAGAAGTGACTTCCCCCTAGGTGAATACTTGACGGGTTCTAAAATCTAAGGCAAAGTTGTTATGTTTGGGATCACGATATAGCCAATGTACGACACTACTCACTCTATACCTCTCGGTAGCTTGAGTGACTTTGCCCTAATTGACTTTCTCAAGATCAATTGGGTGTCAAAACTATACAAGCAATGTAGGCTTAAGTCGGGTATTACTATCTCTAGATTTAACCTTTTAATTGGGGCTATCAATCTCTTGAGTATGCCCCAATTCCTTGTTGGAGTGATTACCTAGGCTCAAACTCTCTTTCTCAAGAAGAGCTCAAGTCAAATAGGCACGAATTAGTATTTGCAACCACTAATCCAACATAAAAAATACAAATCAGTCCAAATATCAACCACCCATAAACATCTAAGCCTTAAAACACAAGACCCATCAAATACCCATACTAGGGTTGAGCCACAACCCTAGCTAATGGATCTAACTACTCATAATAATGGAAGAAAACAGATAATTAGATAAAGAATAACCCATATAATATGTTTACAAGCTAATAATTAAAGATTCAATGTTGAACTAGCCTCAAAATTACTCAAAATAGGTCCAAAATAGCCTTCACGTGCTCAACTAAAAGTTAGATACCCTAAAATCTAAAAAAGAACTATTTATACAACGTTGAATTTTTTGGACAAAAATACCCATGACGGAGGTACTTCGGACAGCGAAAAATGCACTGCGGCCGCAGTGAGGCTTTTAGCTTCATTTTCCAGGCTCTGAATCTGGCCACCGCGAACCACATAAAATGCACCGCGCCCGCTTCACTGCGGTCCGCACAAAATGGATTGTGACCGCAGTGGCTTCCAATCTTCCAACTCCCAAGTCTCTGAATCTCCTCAACGAGAAATGCATAAAATAGACTGCGGCCGCGGTGAGGCTACTGCGGTCTGCACAAAATGGTGTGCGGGCGTAGTGCTTGAACTTCCAAAATTTGCATCTCTCTGATCTTTTCCACCGTGGACCGCACTAAATGGACTGCGGCCGCGGTGGATCTTCTGCGTCTGCAGTGGATTTTATGCTGCAGCAGTTTTGCCTTGTTCTTGGTATTTGTGCACGTTTCACTCCTTTTTGAGCTGATTTTGACTACTTGTCACTTTTTTGACCAAGTCGTGCAAACAAGTACAATATGTAAGCCTCTGAGACTATTTGTATACATTTATAATCAAAACTAAGTAAAAATGAGTGTAAAATAAACTAGAATCCCTAGTTATCAAGTAGCTACTGATTCAAATATTCATTGATATTCTGCCAGGTAATCAAGTATGTCCAAAAAATTCTTCACCAAATGAGATTCAAAAAAAAAAAAGGAAAAAACCAATCCATAAGTAGAAATAAAGAGAGTAGAACAATGGCTAAAGGGAATACGTGCATATTTTACGGCAAATTTGTTATGTTATGTTGATAAATAACGAAAAATTTGTCAGGGGTATAATTGTCATATTATTACGGATTTTTTGTAAGCCGGCTACCAAATCAATAACTTTTAAAAATAAGGTACAGTTTAAAAGCTGACACAAATACAGCGTACGACTGCAAATCCCCCAAATTATGCCCTGTTACTTTAGAATGAAATGCTAATTTGTAGATACTTTAAATTAACTTGAAGAACGCAAAATATTGACAAAAATAATCCCAACTCGAATAAAAAAACACACATGTCGAAATATCGTAGGCGTTTGGACACAAATATTATAATTTTTGAAAAAATTAGTATTTAGAATTAAATTCAAAAATAGTATTTGAAATTCAAAATTATGTTTGGACATGCATTTTACTTGAAAAAATGTTGTAATTTTGTGAGTGGGGGATAAAAAGTCTGTTAAGTTTGAAAAAGTAGTCAAAATTGCTTTTTGATTCTTGAAAAAAATTCCAAAAAATTGCAATTTTTTATGGACAATTACCTTTTTTTTTTTTTTGGTTGGAAAAAGAATTTTTTTTAATGGACGTTACTACAAAATATGACAAAAAGGGGGAAAATAGCTAAATCTTCTCCTACTCCAAGTTACTCCGCACCCAAAAAACCACACTCCTTCAAGTCGGTCTTGGAGCAGATTTGATATAAAACCCCATAAGCCAGCTCCGACACCAGTTTTCTACTTCACTTCTCTATTTCCCCTCGCTCGCCGTCGTCGCCTCTGTGAATCCATTTTTACGGCCACCGAACCACCGTGAATCTCCGGTGAGCCAAAATCACTGGTAACATTTTTACACCCGACGTATATCGAGGTTCGTACTTCAGCTAGGGTTTTGTATTTCAATGCTCTGTATAGAGATAAAACGATATTTTGTAGTTTGAGATTTCGAGTTTGCACGAAGTAGTTATGTGGAGTGGAAACGGACAAGATATGTGGAACAATAGTAACATGGCACCACCAGGTACTAGTGGTAGTGCCGGAGGACCGCCGCCTCCGTCAATGATGCAACCGCCTCCGCCTCCGCCTGGTGGAGGACCGCCTCCGCCGTCTATGATGCCGCCGCCTCCAGGTACAAGCTCAGGACCAGTAATGATGCCTCCTGGTACAAGCGGTAGTAGTGGAGGACCGGCTCCGCCTCTGCCACCGTCTTATACTGTTTTGCCAACGGAGGCTCAGCTTGAAGAGAAAGCTAGGAAATGGATGCAGCTTAACTCTAAGCGGTATAGTGATAAGCGCAAATTTGGATTTGTGGAGACGCAAAAGGAGGATATGCCTCCGGAGCATGTTCGCAAGATTATTAGGTAATTTTTTTTTGGTTGCTTTTTTGCTCGTTAAACCATTTTAGGTGTATATTATCAGAAAATGAAGGTAATCTATTTATGAGGTGTTGTGGTTTAGTTTATTAGGTAATTGTCTTGGAGTCTGGAAGGTGTTTGCATCGTGAATAAATGCATTATAGGTGTGAGTTAAATAATCTTTTTGCCTATATATATTTAACAATGTGGATTCTGGAGTTCTAATTTTTGGGGCCTCATGAGTATCTTTGTCGTTTCAAATTGTGTGTAAATGAATTTAAAACACTTGCACCATGGGGGCAACCAACTTCTCAAACACCTGGAAAGTAGAACCTGAAATCATCCAATGATGAGGCTGTTAAAAATTGAAAGGAGAGAATGAAGGAAAAACTTGTTACCTGAGTGAATTCTGATAGGATAGTAGTCAAGTGCCTTAACCCATACCTATATGTCCCCTTAAAGTCAGATGTCAGTATAGAAGAACTGGGGTTTTCTACATTGTCTCAACATCACCTTTACTGTTATAAATCATGACTTTGATGATAATGTTTGCTCAGCTTTATGAAGAGTAATATTGTTGTATTTTTCTCTCCTTTGCTTATCGAGCTCATACATCTTACAGGGACCATGGGGATATGTCATCAAAAAAGTATCGTCATGATAAACGTGTGTATCTCGGAGCTCTTAAATTTGTCCCTCATGCTGTTTACAAACTCCTTGAGAACATGCCTATGCCGTGGGAGCAGGTACTTCCTGCAGCCTTCTGATTGTTTTATTTGACAAATTGTGTTGTGTCTTGTTCTAGTAGTTGAATCTTCATTTTATTCTATAATGTTTTGTTTTAACAGGTTCGAGATGTGAAAATACTGTATCATATTACTGGTGCTATTACATTTGTTAATGAGATACCATGGGTTGTTGAACCTATATATCTGGCTCAGGTATGCTACTGGACCCCTGCTTTGGTTTCTTTCTAACTCCACTAAACGATATATTCTGGACTGATTCATAATCACAAAATCTTGCAGTGGGGCACTATGTGGATCATGATGAGAAGGGAGAAGAGAGACCGGCGGCATTTCAAGAGAATGCGTTTTCCTCCTTTTGACGATGAGGAGCCTCCATTAGATTATGCTGATAATCTTTTGGATGTTGATCCTTTGGAGCCAATCCAGTTGGAGATGGATGAAGAAGAAGATTCAGCTGTTTATAACTGGTTTTATGACCATAAGCCATTGGTGAAAACAAAGCTTATTAACGGTCCTAGTTACCGCAGGTGGCATTTGTCCCTCCCTATAATGGCGACACTTCACCGGCTGGCTGGACAGCTGCTTTCGGATCTGACTGATCGCAATTACTTCTACTTGTTTGATATGGAGTCGTTTTTCACTGCTAAAGCATTGAATATGTGCATACCTGGTAAGGAACATGCTCAATTGAGTCGTTAGTTACGTGTTTTTGTCTTCTAAGTTCATAGCTATTTGGTGTGCCCCTAAAATGCCAGTGGTCTGAACTGCTTCAGCTTGCCTAGCTGAAGATCAGTATCCTCTCAATAAATTCAGTTTTTCTTTTTCTGCCTAGTATCTGCATAATCTTATCGAGAAGGTATACCTGAGTGCTAGGTAGTTCAGGAACCAATTATGATATTGGTGAGTTCTCCCATCTGTTCAGTATTTGTTTGGGTATTTCCATGTTCACCTGCATATTTGGCTATCCTCTCCTAATTTAGGTAATGTGTCACATTCCAACAGGATCGTCTTCTAGCATCACTTTTTGTCCATTTTTTCCTGGCCTAGGATGGGCCGGATTAGGGAATAATTTTTCATGGTATGTGTTGAATCTTGCTGCATTTACATTAATATTGGCATGAGATGAGTTTAAATGAAGTAACATGGTCGGTAAGGATTAGCTTACCCAGCTTGTTTGGGATAAAGGCGTAGTTATTTTTGTTGTATTGAATCTTCATGGTTGGTGGACTGTTTTCACTAAGAAGCTTCTTTTACGCTGCAGGTGGGCCCAAGTTCGAACCTTTATATCGTGACATGGAGAAAGGAGATGAAGACTGGAATGAGTTTAATGATATCAACAAATTGATCATCAGGTCACCGCTGAGGACAGAATACAGAATTGCCTTCCCTCACCTCTATAACAACAGACCAAGAAAGGTGAAGCTTTGTATTTATCACACTCCGATGATCATGTACATAAAAACAGAGGATCCAGATCTACCTGCTTTCTATTATGATCCACTTATACATCCCATAGTCACCAAGGACCGCCGAGAGAAGAAAGTTCCTGAGGATGACGATGATGATGACTTTGCCTTACCTGAGGGTGTTGAGCCATTGCTGAACGAGACTCCAATATATACTGATACTACTGCTGCTGGTATTTCCCTGTTGTTTGCCCCACGCCCATTTAACATGAGATCTGGTCGGACAAGACGTGCTGAAGATATACCCCTTGTGTCAGATTGGTTTAAGGAGCATTGGTATGGTTTCCATCTTCGCTTTTACTTTTGCTATAGCAAGTTAATCATTATACTGTAAATGCATTTGACTATCTATTTTGGTTTCCTCCAGTCCTCCATCATATCCTGTCAAGGTGCGTGTCAGTTATCAGAAGTTATTGAAATGTTTTGTGTTGAATGAACTGCATCATAGACCTCCCAAGGCCCAGAAGAAGAAGCACCTCTTCCGCTCACTTCAGGCCACAAAATTTTTCCAAACCACAGAACTTGATTGGGCTGAAGCTGGTCTCCAAGTTTGCAAGCAGGGATACAATATGCTGAATCTCTTGATCCATAGGAAAAACCTGAATTATCTTCACCTTGATTACAATTTTAATTTGAAGCCTGTTAAGACACTAACTACAAAGGAACGTAAGAAATCCCGGTTTGGTAATGCTTTCCACCTTTGTCGTGAAATTCTGCGTTTGACAAAACTAGTTGTTGATGCCAATGTTCAGTTCCGTCTGGGAAATGTTGATGCATTTCAGCTGGCAGATGGATTGCAATACATTTTTTCACATGTTGGTCAGTTGACGGGTATGTACCGTTACAAGTACAGGCTTATGAGGCAGATTCGAATGTGTAAGGATTTGAAACATTTGATCTATTATCGATTCAATACTGGGCCAGTTGGAAAAGGTCCTGGTTGTGGTTTCTGGGCACCTATGTGGAGGGTGTGGTTATTCTTCCTTCGGGGTATAGTGCCTCTTTTGGAACGATGGTTGGGAAATTTATTGGCGAGGCAATTTGAGGGTCGCCATTCGAAGGGGGTGGCCAAAACTGTCACAAAGCAACGTGTTGAAAGCCACTTTGACTTGGAGCTCCGTGCTGCAGTAATGCACGATGTCCTTGATGCTATGCCAGGTGATAATCTTCTATCATTGATTGTCCATCTTTCTTGGGATGCTTTCGTTTCTCTACATTACTCGGACCAAATCTTTTTGCTAATATAGTGCCTCTTTACTGTAGAGGGTATCAAGCAAAATAAAGCGAGAACCATTTTGCAGCATCTAAGTGAAGCATGGCGTTGTTGGAAGGCAAATATTCCTTGGAAGGTACTATTCTTCTCTTTTCCCCCTCCTCTGTAACAATGAGTTTCTCTTTAGACTACATATCTATGCAATTAAATTTTTTGGCTATTTTTTTTTTAGGTCCCAGGTTTGCCTGTTCCTATTGAGAACATGATTCTTCGTTATGTCAAATCAAAAGCTGATTGGTGGACAAATGTTGCTCACTACAACCGTGAACGTATAAGAAGAGGAGCAACTGTTGACAAGACTGTGTGTCGTAAAAACCTTGGAAGATTGACTCGCCTTTGGCTGAAGGCTGAGCAGGTGAGTTTTACTGATATTATCTGTGGGTTTCTTTTACTCAGAAAAGTGCATTGGTGTTATAACATCTGCTTATTGGAGATAAGCTTGGTGGTAATTCATGTTGCTTTGTGATTTCCTTCAATTGACAGGAGCGGCAACATAACTACTTGAAAGACGGCCCGTATGTTACCCCAGAAGAAGCAGTAGCTATTTATACTACCACTGTGCATTGGTTAGAGTCAAGGAAGTTTTCTCCTATCCCATTCCCTCCATTGTCATACAAGCATGACACAAAGCTACTTATCCTTGCCCTTGAGAGACTGAAAGAATCTTACAGTGTGGCTGTGAGGTTAAACCAGCAGCAGAGGGAAGAGTTGGGCCTCATTGAGCAAGCTTATGATAATCCGCATGAGGCATTGTCAAGGATTAAGCGTCACCTGCTTACGCAGCGTGCCTTCAAAGAAGTAAGTTTCACTATTTGAAATACATGTTTGAGTGTTAAGGAGCTCAATGTACTGATTTGGTGGGAACAACTATGATCTTGTCACATTAGCCTAGGTTTATAAAGTTTATGTCCCAAGTGTTCACTTAATCCAAATAGCCTAAACGAGATTGAGTAATTGCTGAAAGGTCATACAAGAATCAGGGATATCAGATAGTTAGACCACTCTTGCTACCACAGTCCAGTTGGCCCATAAATTTTTGCACACAGAAATTTGGTATCATGTAAATTCTGCTGAAAAAACCTAGGTCTATGATATGTTGGAAAAAATCCTTGCTAGGATTAAATTTATATTGGAGTTACTTCTCTCTCCCTCTCTGTGTGTGTGTGTGTGTGTGTGTTAATTGAAATTTGGGTTAGAGAAACAAGATAAGATGTGTGCTCTAATCACTTCCTGGAAGTTGCTGAAGAGTGAAGAGAGAGCCCTTCTTATTTAGTTTGGTAGTCTCTGTAAGAATGTCTTTCTTTAAGCATCGACTGATGATTGCATTTCACAGGTCGGCATCGAGTTCATGGACTTGTACAGCTACCTGATTCCTGTTTATGAGATCGAACCACTTGAGAAGATTACTGACGCGTACCTGGATCAGTACCTATGGTATGAAGGTGATAAGCGCCATCTCTTCCCAAATTGGATTAAGCCTGCTGATTCAGAGCCACCACCACTATTAGTGTATAAATGGTGTCAAGGCATAAACAATTTGCAAGGAGTATGGGACACAAGTGAAGGACAGTGTGTGGTGATGCTGCAGACGAAGTTTGAGAAATTCTTTGAAAAGATTGACCTGACCATGTTGAACAGGTATTTGTTGTTGAGAGCTGCTGGTATTTAGATTTCATAATGGTTCTCTTTTCTTTTTTGGGTATTGCATTTACCTACTTTAATTTTTGTGTAGGCTTCTGCGTTTGGTGCTGGACCACAATATTGCTGATTATGTTACTGCAAAAAACAACGTTGTGCTGTCTTACAAAGATATGAGTCACACAAATTCATACGGGCTGATACGTGGTCTTCAATTTGCTTCATTTGTTGTGCAGTACTATGGGCTTGTGTTGGATCTTTTGCTCCTAGGTTTAACTCGAGCTAGTGAAATTGCTGGTCCACCACAGATGCCTAATGAATTCATAACCTTTAGTGATACTAGAGTGGAAACGAGGCATCCTATCCGGTTGTACTCTCGCTACATTGACAAGGTGCATATATTATTTCGCTTCACTCATGAAGAGGCTCGGGACCTTATCCAAAGATATCTTACTGAGCATCCTGATCCCAACAATGAAAACATGGTTGGTTATAACAACAAGAAATGCTGGCCAAGGGACGCAAGAATGAGGCTCATGAAGCATGATGGTAATTGTCATATATGCTATTCTATGTTGTGCCTTAATTTTGAGCTTCTGTAATTGATATTTTTTCTGATTACAGGTGAATTTAATGAGAGTTGATTTATTTTCATTGTACTGTGAAACTTGACTTTCTTTTTGGTTAAATTCAAATTTCAGTTAATCTTGGGAGAAGTGTCTTCTGGGACATGAAGAATCGGCTGCCTAGAAGTATTACTACATTGGAGTGGGAAAACAGCTTTGTCTCTGTTTATAGCAAAGATAACCCAAACTTGCTCTTCAGCATGTACGTACATCTTTCTGTTTGTTGTCTGTTATAGCTTTTTTGCATGGTGATATCTA